>JZKD02S0211088.1:105416-127617 GCA_000966675.3 Picea glauca
AACTGCGCAACATACTAAGGATGTACCAACATACGAGATGCCTTTATTGCTGGATCACACTAATGAAGCACAACCCATAGGACAAGTAAGTACCATAAAGACTTTTCTACAATCATGTTTTAAACTACTAAAGGATCCATCATTTGTTAAAGTGTTACAAAAGATGTTAGAAATATGTAACATAGATGTAGAGGGAAAGCTATAATAGAAAACAATTAATCATCTGCATACGAGGAGGAGGACAATCAGAGAATTTAGACTAAACACCAACATTGGAGATTTCAACATGGGGGATATCATACAAGTTTTAGGCTTTAAAGTGAATGTACTACCCAAGAAGACATGGCAATGTATGGGATATTCCACATTAGTATATTCACCTGTTCAACTGAAAATAGAAAATCAACGTAGGGTTATGCCAATCGGAAGGCTAAAGGGTGTGACAGTAGATCTGGATGGAGTGTGCACTAAAGCCGATTTTGAAGTGATAGAAATAGTGGATGGCACAACACCTTATCCAACATTGCTTGTCTTTGATTAGGTGTTTTATAACCAGGAAATAATTAATATGAATACGAGGAAGATGGCATTCAAGTCCAGAGAGTATAGAATCATTGCGCTATTAGATCCATCAGAAGGAGAAAGGTTTGTAGAACCCACTTGTTTAGACCTGGAGGAAATTAACTAGTTATTCAGGACCACCACACGAGAAGAAGATTATTTGAATCTAACTGCAGATGGGGTACTCAGTTGGAGAAGTATCATGTCATGCACGTCAGGCTCAAATACAGGGTTGGAGAATTGGCAGTAGAGATTACATGAAGTCTCCACAATAAGGTGTGTAAGAATAGACCTCATAGTAAGATGGGTAGGCACAAAGATAAGAGAACCTCCCATCTTTCATTGGGTTAATGACTTAGAAGAATTCCTAGAAATATATGAAGATGAAGTGTTATAAAATCAGAGTCTTTTAGATCTATATATAGCACTCAAGGAAACACCTGCAAGATGGTGGGTTGTGCACAAAGAGACAGTCAAGGACTGGTACCAATGTAAGCAATTATTGGGCATCAGATTTGCTACAAAACAGGGAAGCAACCAATTTCATAGATATGAAGGAAAGGGGACACCAGCCGAACACTTGGAGAAGTGCAGAACATTATGGAGAATGACACCACCAGAAGAATGGTCTCATCACTTTATTCACACATTGGAAGGGATTCCAGCAAACTGGTATGTAGACCAGGAATAGCACAGAGGAACTGCAGAATGGGCAACATTACAGCAGAATTTTATAGTCACCTTCTCATTTGAACATGAGAACCCCAACATAGATTCAACACTCAAAAATATCATAGGGGAAATATTCATTGAAGAATGAGAGGTTGAAATTATAACAGAGTATCAACAACAGAACAAACAGACAATGAAAAAACTATTGTCATGCTACCAAGTGCAGGAAGAAGCACCAGATGAAGATGAGCCATGCAAAATTCAAATTACATAAATAGAAGGAGAAAGGGAGTGGAAGGTCCATCTCTTGAATAAGAAGTATTTATTGTTCCAATCAAGGTGAAGAAAGTAAATATCAGGACAAATGATAATCCCAAAATGGCTAGCATTGGAGATTACTGGGACAAAAAAATAATAGAAATAATAACAGAGTTGTTGCACGAGTATAGTGACCTGTTTCCAACAACCTTTACAGAGACGAAAGGCATAGTAGGAGATCTAGGAGAGATGAAGATATCTCTCAAACCTGAAGCTAGGTCAGTTAGAAAATGACCATATCAACCGAACCCAATATATAAGAAAAAATTAAAAGCAGAAATCGATAGAATGTTGTAGGTTGGAATCATAGAATCAGTGGAGGAATTTGAATGGGTAAGCCCTATGGTATTTTAGGAGATGAAGTAGGGAGGGATAAGGATCTGTGTATATCTCAAGAAATTGAATGATTCTTGCCTACATGAACCTTTTCCTACCCATTTCACAGATGAGGTATTAGAGAATGTAGGAGGCCAGGAAGCATACTCATTCACAGATGGATTCTCAGGCTACCATCATATCAAGATAGCTCTAGAAGACAGGTACAAAACCACTTTTTCCACAGAATGGGGATCCTACTAGTATAAAGTCATGCATTTTGTACTGAAGAATGAAACAACAATATTCTCAAGAGTAATCATAACTGCATTCAAAGAATTCATCCATCATTTTTTAGAAGTATATCTGGATGATTGGACAATCTACAGTCTATTGAAATACCATGTAGAGGTGTTAAGGATAATGTTGGAAAGATGGAAGCAGTGTCAGATATCATTAAATATCAAGAAGTGCATCTTTGGGAGACCTTTTGGGATACTATTGGGCCACATAGTGTGAAAACAAGGATTTCTAGTAGACCCTACCAAGTTTGCAGTGATTGTCAATTTACCACCACCAAAATCAGTACACTAGTTGAGAAAAACATTGGGACACACAATATACTACAGGAAATTCATAAAAGTGTATGCACAGATCACCGCGTCGATGGAGAAACTGTTGAGGAAAGATAGTAAATTTAAGTGAAATGAAGATTGTCAACAAGGATTGGACACTCTAAAAGAGAAAATGGTAACAACACCAATATTAGTATTCCCAGATTGGAAAAATAAATTTCATATGCATGTAGATGCATCATCCATAGCACTTGGAGCTATTCTGGCATAGCCAGGAGCAGGAGAGTTAGAGAATCCAATAGCATTTGCAAGCAGAAAATTGTCAGAGTAAGAGCAAAACCACAATACTACATAAAGAGAAGGCTTAGAAATGGTATATGCACTACAGAAGTTCAAAAACTATCTTCTTGGGAGACACTTTAAAATGTTCACAGACCATTCTGCTCTCAAATACCTAGTCAATAAGCCAGTGTTGGGTGGAAGAATTTGTAGATGGTTACTGTTGTTTCAAGAATTTGAATTTGAAGTGATAGTCAAACCAAGGAAGTTGAATGCAGGACATGATCACCTATCAAGGATCACCAATGGAGAGGAACCTACGAATTTAGAGAACAACTTCCTTGATGCATAGTTATTTTCAGTCCAAGTAGCTGATGAATATTTTGCTAACATCATTCAATACTTGAGTACAGGGACTGTTATAACCCTAATTTTCACTAGACATGCTTACCTGGCATCAGGCCATCTCAGATTCCTTCTTTGCCAAAACACTGATGAAAAAATCTTCTTAAAAACCCCTTTTATAAAGGTCCATGCATCCTAATCCATTACTGAACATGTGTACACACTAGTTGACCCAAGACATCCCACGTGTACCTACAAAACACGAAAAAGGGAAAGTTGTTGACGAAACACACATTTTTGGGTAAGTTAACTAAACCTTTCATCCATGCATGGCCGGACATTCGACCAAATACCTAGCTCCTTCTAACCTATAAAAGAAGGGGTAGGGGTCCCATTTGGAAGAGGAGAATCATAGTAAAGAAACTATACCCGATTAAGCATTCCCTTTGTCCCAACCTTTAGCCATCCTTGTGCAATGAGAAGTATAGAGAAAAGTAGTTGGAAGACAGTGGAAGAAGAGCCTAGGACTAGGATCGAGGAGCAGTGGCTGACTTTATCATTGTAAGGTATCATTGTGAAGTTAATAAAAGAATTGCTTTTCCCGTCCCGCCATATGAGGTTTTCATTGTTTATTGTGTACATGTTGATTAAATCTCTAACCCATTAATCTATGGATCAAATGCATGTGGATTTCTTTGTTTGTATTTTGTGAATGTAGGTCAGCCTTGGGAGGAGAGTTGCAATCAAAGAGAAACCAAGCGTGAAGAGGGATCGATATCAAACGCCAGAAATAAGGTATGTTCACTTGATATTCTTAACTGTGTATTTTCTTAAGAATGATGGGGATTAGGTCTGGGATGATGGTAAAAAGTAGGAATCATTAGGTCTTTTCTACATGCATGATAAAACCCTAAGTGCTAGTCTGTAGGGGGATTTCCCACCCACAACAGAATTGGCGACCATACTGGGGATTTCTCTCGAGTTTTCTGGGGATACTTTTTGGTAGTTTTAAATTGGTTTCATCACCTTTTTTCTGAGTTTATGCAAGATTCTGAGCTAGTAGGGATTATGGTCTTCCATACTAGTACTCCCTGCTTTCTATGATTGGCTGCATTTTCTTTTTGGGATTCATAGAGGTACACACAGCCTGTATAAGGCATGCATGCATGTACATGTGCCCTACCTTCACACAGCCCGCGTGCATACACCTGTTGATGAAGTGCTAGCTGCGTGTCTGAGAACCCAGGAAATCCTTCTCAGGAAGAGGCAGTCATCCTCTCCCCTACATAAGTGATCCTTCTCAGGGATCTTCTGGGTCCTTCTAGGTCTCTAATTGAATAGTCCATAGTCAGGTAAAAACCTCAGATCATCTTTTTCCTTGCATATTTTTCTGTCAAGGTAAGTTTCTGTGTCTTCAAGGGATTCTGGTCCTCAATACCAGTACTCCCTACCTGAGCTTAGCCGCTTGTATTGCTTCTTTTGAGGAAAAATAGAGGCACACAAGGCCTGTAGTGGGCCTACACACGTGCATACACATCCTGTCTTTGGGCAGCCCGTGTGCATACACTGGCTGTTGAAGTGACAATCGTGTGTCTATCTAGAAACTGTTGAGGATGCAGTCATCCTCTTCCTTGTCAAGTTTTTACTTCCGAGGTTTTTCTTGTTTCTTTCTGGTCTCTGTCATAAGTAGTTTTAGCCTAGTTTGTATTCCAACATAGCTTGCTTTTTCATTTGAAAGATTTTTTGTGTTTCCTAGATTTTTAACTTATTTTTAGCTTGAAATTTTAAGAAAAATGAGTTGCATTTTGAAAAACAATTCCACCTCATGGCCGGGGGGCATGAATCGTGCATTCATCAGTTTCTTTTAGAATCTTTTGTTATTTCTGCTTTGATTGGAATAAAATATAAAAAAAAAAACTTAGTTTGTTAGATCTCTTTCTTTCCTGGCATTTTCTTTGCATTGTCATTTGAAAAAGAAAAAGAAATTAGTATAGCGTTGTGTTTTCTTCTAATTTTAAAAGCATTTCAAAAAAAAAAAAATAAGAAATATAATCATTCTTTGCCAGTGTTCATGTAAGTTTCATCATTTTTAACAAAGAGTCTTAACAACATCAGTTGCACTATCATACCCCTTTTGAGTAAATCAAGCCTTAAAAAGAATGCTAATTAAAAATTACTAGACTTTATGTTTGTAGGGTCCATCAACTAGATTAGGCTAGAGCCTTAATTTAGGTTGGAGAGGAAACTCTTCAAGGCTATAAAAAAAACATACAAGTATGTGCTAAGGAGTGTATAAGTCCATTATTGTGAAAGTTATCTAGGACCCCCCTCTAACATAGGGGATAAACACGAGGTCGCGTGTGGAAAGGTAGCGGAGATAACCCCTCCAAAGTTGTACCAATCGTAGTGGAGAACACATATAGAGGGCTTGTCTTGGGATTCCATTGATTGCATTTGCCACGAAGCTTCATGGGTCTCGAATCCATTTGAGGTCCTCAGTTGTCTTCCAGACCACTTTCTTTCGATACCCTTGGTAGGTTTCGGGCTTGATACGCTGCTCATTGTGGTCTACCCGATTGTCGATTGTACCTGCTTGGTGACTATTCGCGCGTTGGCAACCTAGTTGCCTATCTTTCTAGTGACATACACAGGTGACTACGGCAGTATACCGCGGTACCTAGGACAGACATCGGGCCACACTTTGCATAGTATACCCGAAGGGTGATTTCATTTTCGAGTTTCACTTGCACCGATAAGTTGCTCTAGTGTTGGTCGGTGTAACTGTTCTTCCAACTAGTTAGTCGTTTTCTTGATTTGCCTTTAGGAACTTTTAGTGTGTGATTTGGGCTCCCTAGTTTTTCATAGTGAGTTAGTCAGTCGTGGCTTTGGGTCTTTGACCTAGGGTGGTGGACCACCCACTCCGCTGATCATGAGGACTTTTTGGTCTTCCACTTAGAAACGTGGAGCCGCCTTTTTATAGGCGTTGTTTTGATACCACTGGTTTGCCAGAGTCAGTGCGTGAGACTTTTACGGACTTGAATGATCCTGCAAGGGGAGAGCCTATGCATAGGATATTCATGGCTAATTTTCCTGACCATACCAACCAAGGAACCCCTTCTCAAGGGGATTCTTGTTCTTTTCCCTTCTTCGGAAGCGTTGTTGTCCCTTTGATGGCCACTTTGTACCTTCCTGGGTTGAATGTGGGACTACGTTTAGTTGGGTGCCATTCCAAATGTCCTGAATGATCTCGACGCTTCTCAGTTAAGCACTTTAAGTCATGGGAACCCTGTTGATGTTTCTTCATCATCAAATTCTTCTCCTTCTCCTTCTCCCACCTCTGGTGAAAGTACATTTACTAGTAACCGAAAGTCTAAACGAAATAGAAAGAGGAAGAATAGGAAGAAGAAATCACCAACCTCTGCGAGTCATGTTGGAGATAGGTTGACAACCTCTGCAATTCATGTTGAAGACCAACACCCAGCCTCTGCAAGTTATGATGGGGGCAATCACCCACCCTCTGCAAGTCATGCTGGGGGAAAAAGTCCAATCCCTGCTAGTCATACTAGCAATAGGTCTGTAGCCTCTGCGAGTCATGTTATCGACCCATCACTAACCTCTGCAAGTCATGTTGTAGATGTGAAACCAACCACTGCCAGTCATGTTGGGGGCATTGATTCTATTGAGAAACCTAGACAGATAGGACGTAAGCATAAGTTCCCTTGTAAGCTTTGCAAGGGAGATCACCTTACTCATTTATGCCCTGGCATTCGAGAGGTACAAAGATTGTGGTCCCTGTCTGCAAGCTCTTCTGATTCTGAGTCTTCTGAGGATTCCTCACAGTATATTCATCCATTGGTTGAGAAAGTGGTCATGCCGATGCAGTCATTGGCTGATGAGATGCAAACATTGCGTAGAAGAAAAATCTGGTAGTCAGAGATGCAAACTATCAATTGATTGCAAGACACTTATACAAGATGGGTGCAGACAACATATTGAGAAGATGTGTAATAGAACATGAAAGGCCTAGGATTTTAGCAGAGGCCCATGAGGGAATAGATGGATGACATTATACAGGAAAATCTATCGCGCAGAAGGTATTGCACACATGACTATGGTGGTCATCCATTCATAGAGATGCAAAGGACTAATGCCAGAGATGTGATGTATGTCAGAGGGTTGGAAAACCTAATAGATGGGATGAGATGCCCTTGAGACCACAAGTAACCTTGCAAGTATTCGACAAATGGGAAATAGATTTTGTGGGACCAATTAATCCACCGACAAAGAGGTCAGGAGCAAGGTATATCATTACTGCGATAGAGTACTTAACAATATGGGTAGAAGCAGCACCGGTAAAATATTGCAGCATAGAGACAACAACACACTTCTTGTTTGAGAAAGTGATCACTAGAGTTGGATGCCCAAGGATTTTGATGAGTGACCAAGGCAATCACTTCATCAATAGTGTTATAAAGGCTATGACTAACGAGTTTGAAGTCTATCATCAAAAGAGTACACCATAACACCCTCAAGCAAATGGAACAATGGAATCCCTTAATAAGATCCTAGAGAATGCACTGACAAATATCTACAACGTCAATAGGGACAATTGGGACTTGAAGATACTAGCAGTATTATGGGCATACAGGACTACATGCCAGAGATATGTATATAGTGTAAAAAAAAAAAAGAATAAAATCCATAAAAAGTAAAAAGGATAAAAATAAAAACAATTCAGTGCACATGGAGGGCCTCGATAGAATAGAACTGGGCAGATGGAATAGGGTGCTGCAAGAAAAAAAAGGTTCAAAAATGCAACACACATAAGAGAAGTTAATGGGTAGAAAGGTAAAATGCGCAGGAAACACAACGGAAAGCGAAAAAGTGACAAGTATCAGTGCGACACAGTTGTCACTTCCCCGTCCCGCTATAAAGTTGGAAAGAGGGGGGAAACCGACCCATTGTGTTATTTTCTAAGGAGAAAAACATCGAGTCGAGGGGAAGAGTGATATAGTGTGAATTTTTTCTACCATATGTCGAGTTGAGAGCTTGTAGTTCGGATTTAACCACCATGTCACCACCGAGGGTTGGAGAACCAAGTAGAACCGAACGAAGCACATGGATTAGCACATGGGTACCATAAGGCAGAACCAACGAGATGCCCACAGTGGTGGATGTGGATGAAATCCACACACCAAAGTACGAGAAAACCACATTACATGTGCAGGAGGAGCATGAACACGCATAGGAGCCCGGGAAGCTAGTAGAGGACATCGAACAGACAAAATCCGACGCGTCCAGGGGAAAAAGGCCGCAAGAATAAGAACCAACCATGGAGTCCACGCAACAGGGCCTAGAGCTAGAACTGGAGAAATAAATAGAGAAAGTGGGTGGGGTATTGTCCCCACAAGGGAAAAATAAGTTGAGAGCAGAAAGTAGTATGCAGGGCGTGCAACGCACAAAAACAGAGCTAAGTATAGTAATGCCAAAAATTCCAAATAAAGTGAAGATCGAGGATAACATGGTAGGAGGAGTCGATAGAATTAAATACTTCGACCATGATGTCTTGGATGCCACAAATTTCCTGTATTTAGTAGCGCAGAGCTACCTAGAGAGCAGGGGAGAGGGCCCATCATGCGCACCACTGTTGGAGCCTACATAGTGGATCCTGGGACTGTACAACACCAACATCATGAACCTACTAGACATACCGCACTTTGGGCATGGGAAACACATAAAAGGATGTGTTAAAAATTTGTTAGCAAGGGTGCACATAGGCATCTCATGGATGGACAGGCCATTAATGATCAACGTTGACCTCATCACAGAGATTACAGGGCTACCCACATATGGGGAGAAGTCAGAGCAATACCTAGAAGACAAGACTAAGGAGAAATCCATCTCAGATGAGATCAAAGTGAAGTATGGTGCAAAGAGGGGGAATAGAGGTATCAGGATCAACGACATCAATGATCTTGCGACATGATTTGAAACCATATTTCTCGGTTGAAAATTAATGTGAAAGTGCCGAAAAGAAGAAGTTCCCACAGGAGTAGTAGCAGTTGTGGCACAGTAAGAAAATGGGAGCTCGATGAGATGGGCCCCATATCTACTGAACTCATTCCTTGAATATTGTAAGGATGTGCAAGACTGGGGCTCTGAGTTCTACTACTCGTGGTTAATCATCCTCATTGCACTTATGGGGTGGCACGAACCTAAATACACAATGTTCTTCTAAGGACAAGAAAATGTGGTGCAACGTGCTACACATCGCTGCGAAGAACAACACATCCCAAGGTAAAGAAAATCAACAATGACATGTTCACTTAGTACTTAAAAAATATCCATAACAACTCGACAGATACATGGAGGATCTCACCAAAAACAGTCCAGGATTATGGACAGATAACGAATTTTCAGGCATCACGTCACAACATGTGGCTACAGGAAAAGAAGGACCCAACTAAGGAGTGGTTGCAGCTAAAGTATTGTGTGATGATGCAAGACATCCACATGGAGGTCTAGGAGTGGCATGAGGAGTGGAAAGTGCCAAATATTCCAAGATCAACACCAACATTACAAACCCAGACGCAAGGTAGCACAGCCCCTGCGCAACTGATGTAACACCATGTTTCCCCCAACCTGTAAATATAACTATATGGGCCAAGGAACTATGGAAAACTTAAAAGTGTGAATGTTTGATTTGATTGACCTTGTGTAGAAGGTCGATGAATGTAAATTCTATTATTTTAATAGAAAATGGTTAAGTGTTGGAGGACTCCTGAAAGAGGGAATGTGCTAAGAGAGACCACGAAATATTGTGAAAGGTAGTGGAGGGGACCAAGAATGGTTGCGTTAACCTCCACTGAACCAGTACCATGCTGGAATTAATTTTCTTAGATCAGAACAACCCCCCTGACCCAGGAATGAATTACAGTTGGGCTGGTAGGTGGGAAGGCCTCCTCAAGAGTTAATGAGGGGATGGGGAAAACCACCCATCCATCAGGCTTCTGGACCTGACCACGAACTGGAAATTTGAGCCACATGAAATTTTGTAGAGAAAAGGAAATAAAGGAAGTGTGGTGGGCAGAGGGAGACTTGCGAAGAAAATGCAAAGATGAGAGAGGAAGCTCTCGGGTCAGAGGAAGGACTGAAAGAGGAAACAATGAGTTATGATCACAAAAAATAGAGATTGAACTAAGAGAAGGAGAGTAACCTTCATCCTTATCTATGTCTGTATTGGGAGAAGAAGAGTAACCTTCATCCCTAAATTTCATTGAGATGGAAGTAAGATATTGAATCTCAAATCATTGTGGCTTAAGCTCGGGGGTAGCCAGTGATAAATCCATTGGGAGTGACTGAGCCTATGGTTGGGTGGAAATGAGCACCCCTTTCAGAAATTTCATCACACTATATGGTTCTGATAAGTGTTTTCTTGCCTTATGCTTTGAATTGTAAGTAATGGATGTATGCGAGTATTTATATGGCTATAAAGGGTTCTTTCTCTGTGTTAAATGATTAAGTTATGAATATGCGTTCATTCCCTTGAGAACCTATATGTCTTCTTGATTTTCCATATGTCCATGTTTAGTCACTCAAAGGCAATCTCCCAAGGAGCTACATCACCGTTCCAAAGTCGGAGAAAGCCTCTTGGCATAGCTACCATCTTGGTAAACCCACAAGTTACCTTGCCTTGACTTAGAGCTTAAAGACCTAGAATTTGGGAAGGTGTTTCCTTTAGACTAGTATTCTAGGAACCTTGGAGCTTGAAGCTCCGAGATGTCTAATTGTTGTGACTCGTCGATCAGCATCAAGAAGTGACCAAGCATCGAAGAACCAAAATAGAGGAATGTCAGGAGGGTGAGAATAATTTCCTTTCAAGAAATCCTTCGAACTGAGTTATCGAAATCCTTGAACGCAGGAGTGCGTGGGAAATCGAAATCCTTTAAGGATCAAGCTCAGAAGGGATAACACTTTTAGAAGTGTTGACGACATCCAAGAGTAGGACTCGTAGGAGGAGAAAATGTTCGAAACCTTTGAAGACTGATAAATATTCTAAGTGGAGAGAAATCAGAAGATCAGGAGGAGGAGCGATAATGGTCGTTGGATCACAGTACCAAGAATCAACAGTCATATCATCTGTGTAAAGTGAACGAGCCTTAATGCTTCACATGCACAAGAGAGAGAACCTATCAAGGTTTGAGACTTGATATTTCCGAATCCCGAAGAGCCGAAAAGATGAAGTGGAATCTCATTTGTTTGATCATCCGAAGCAGACCTGAGCCGTCAGATCGTCTGAAGTGAACCTCAAGCGTTGGACCGACCAAGTGAATATGAGTTGTCAGAAATCATGATTTCAGGAGGAGCCAAGTTTGAAACTTGATACTCCCAAAGCGCGAAGAGCCAGAGAGTCGAAGTGATTTGGTACCATCCATCGTCAAGGAGGACAGGTGGCATGAGATCCATGGCTTCAGGTAAATTGCACTGGGGTTCCGGTTGAAAGTTGAAATATCTGAAACCTAAATATCTGAAGTAACGTTGATCGTCGGATCGATCGAAGTAGATATGAGCCCTCTGATCACCCGAAGCAAAGATCGGATGCTGTGATTTTAGGAGAAGGGGAGTTTTGAGAGTTGATATTTATGAAGTTCGAACTTCCGGAAACCTGAAGTCAATCTCAACCATCCGATCAACCGAAGTAAAGTTGAGTCATCCGACTAGCCGAAGTGACTATTAGGCATGGGATCACCTGAAGTGAATCTGAGCCGTTGGGTTCAGAAGAGACGTGGCGAATATCTGAGCACTCCGGGTGAAGACCTGAAGTAATCCTCGATCATCATATCAAGAGGACACGTGACAGAATTCTACATACTTCGAGGGGAGAGAAAAGTTTGAAATTTGAAATCTCAGAAGTCCGAAGACCCGAGGGAGATCTTGACCATTGATCGAGAAGAGGGTCGAAGGACCGTTGATTTAAGTTGAAAGGTAAAACACCTGAAATAGAAGAAGGACCATGGATTTAAGAGGACATGTGTCCACAGATCGTTAACTCCGAAAGGTTGAAGTACAGAAAAAGGGTAGGGTTTGAGGTTTTAAAATCCCGAAGTCTAGAATCGTGAATAGATCACATCCGTTGATCTAGGAGAGGCACATCTGGTCCATAGATTTAGAATAAGAATATATGAACTGTCAGTTCAGATAGCATTGTCAATATCGGGATATCGATGATCCCATAGAATTTCGGGGATAGGAGTTGCACGAACATTAAAAAGTTGAGGGCGGGCTGCAATTCAAACCGTGGTTTTGAAAAGAGGACAGGTGGAGGCTCGAGGAGAATTGTGGGCTGAAAAGTAGTTTGTTTTCAAACCTCCTTTGGTCGCGCCCTCAATTGTGTGTTTGCATGAGGTCATCGCCCAAGGTCACATCTGAGGAGAGGCCAGTAAAAAAGGGGCTAATGCCAACTCAAAGACTTCGTTGAAGCACAAAGGAGAAGGTCACAGGTATCATAAAACCTGCATCAGAGGCCGAAAGGGCCTGTGTCTGATTTAGAGGTGAGACTATCATGGTCTCAAAGTATCGTTTGATTTATAATCGAATAATATTGACCGGAGGCTTGGGCTGAGTCCCAGACTTTCCAAATTAGAACCCGTAGAGAGAAAGAGGATTTGTTCCTGTAAGGAGGACATAATTTTTTATTTTTAGCCCCATCGTGGGTGTGTTACAAATTGGTATGAGAGCATGGTTACAACACTTGGCCTTCTTGGGCTCATGGACGAGTCACTTAAAATCTCTATTTGGAGTACTTTTAAAAGAATGACACTCTACCTTACCTCTTTCTTAAAAAGTCTGATTAAAAATGTTATTAAATAAAAGAATGAAACTTTCTACTAAGTGTATTGAACCATGTATGCTAATAAGTGTTTTTTTTCAACACTCGATCAGTCAGTAAATCATGGGAAAAATCCAATACTAAAGGATGGTGATGTGTCATGAAGTGGGGGATGGCTCCCACAACAGAGACGAAGAATCTAACGAAAGGAGAGAGGTGGAAGCCCCTCCGAATCTGGATGAAACTGTAAGGAGCCTCAGGGCCGAGTTATAGAGTTTCAAGGCTGATAACGATAGATTGATAAAGGAGAAAGAGACACAAACAAAAAATAGCGCAATATTGCTACAAAGCTTGTCTAACATACAGAGGAAACTGCAGCATGAACCCACAACCAGTCATGTGGATTGATGACATAAGAAGAGAATTTAGAGTCCACCTGAGATCCGAAAACATGACTCCATAAGTGACCCCACTGGGAGAATTACCACGAAGAAGTTCCAACCTGGAGGCAGGGGACACTCATCGAGAGATTCCTCTGGAAAGGAAGCTGACAACTCCGAAGGATATTCTAGTAGCAGGACCAACTCACATTCTCAAAGGAAAGGAAAGAAGCGGAAGCGTTCCAAAACCCATGGTCCTAAAGAGTTCAAGAAAGCCAAACCACCCTATTTTGATGGAGAGATTAAGAAGGGATAAGAGGTGGAAGCTTGGCTTCTTGGTTTAAAGAAGTATTTCAGACTCCATGACTACTCTGAAAACTTGAAGGCTCGAATAGCCATCTTCAACCTGAATGGAAACGATTCCATATGGTGGGAAGATCTTAGGAATGTGAAAGGAGTCCATGAGAAGGAATTGTCATGGAAATAGTTTGAGAAATACTTCAGGAAGCAATATCTGTCAGAAAAATACATGGATGGGAAAACTAAGGAATTCTATGAGCTCACGTTGGGGCAACTCACCATAGATGAATTTGTCAATAAATTCCTTGAACTAATAAGGTATGTACCCTACATAAAAGATGAAAAAGAAAAAATGTAGCAGTTCATTAGTGGGTTACCTTAGACCTACCGGGATAGGATTGAGTTCAACGACCCAAATACCTTAGAAGAAGTTATCTGAAAGGAGAGGTATTGTTATGAACATTTTGGGAGTAAGACAAGACCCCACGAGGACTGGAAGAAGAGGAGTAGTTCAGGATTCCATAAGAAGGGGTTTAAATCCTCAAGATTTAAGAACTATGAAAAACATTCTAGAAGGAGCCTTCCCACTAGAAGTGTATATCAACAAAATTTCCCCTCTCAAAGTGGAAATAAACCTTTTAAGACAATCCCAGCAAAGACCAATAACCTAAAGAAGGAACCCTTAAAATGTTGGGGTTGTGGAGAGGATCATAAAGTGAGGGACTTCCCACACCGACAACAAAACCGTAAGAGAGTCTACAATATCCAAGAAGCTACCACCGTCAATGATGTGTCTAGGAGCATGCCACGAATCTATGCAGCCTTGGACAATAATCAAGTCGAACACCAAGATTCAATAATGGAGCTGGAAGGTATGATCGCCAACCAACTAGTTTCTATTTTAATTGACCCAGGTTCTAATTTGAGTTATGTGTCCCCTCAGACTATTGATAAGTGTAAATTGCAACCAATTAGACATGTTAATCCATGGTTGGTGCAATTATCCACTGGAACCAAAAGAAAAGTGGTAGAGGTCATACCATCCTGTCAACTCATCATGGGTGGATTTCCCACCCAAGCGACCCTTAACAAACTTCCCCTGGGATCTTATGACTTGTTGATTGGTATGGATTGGTTGGCTTCTTACAAAACTAAATTGGACTGTTATCATAAAACTTTAGAATGTGTAAATGAAGAAGGGATAAAGACAACCCTCCAAGGGATTCAGAAGCCTGTCTTAGTGAGGCAAATATCATCCCTTCAAATGAAAAAGTATTGTAGAAATGGGTGCTCCTTATATGCCATTCAGGTGTTGGAATCTATTGAGGATGAAAAACCAAACCTAGAGGACCACCCCATATTAAGAGAATACAAGGATGTGTTCCCAGAAGAAGTACCAGGTCTACCTCAGAGAAGGGATATTGACTTCTCGATAGAAATTACATCGAGAGCGGTACCATCAGAACGCCATATAGGATGAGCATGCCAGAGCTAGTTGAGTTCAAGCTAAATCTAAAGGAGATGATGGAAAAAGGCTACATATGACCTAACGTATCCTCATGGGGAGTGCCCATCTTGTTTGTGAAAAATAAATATGGCACACTCCAACTGTGCATAGATTACAGACAAGTCAATAAGACAACCATAAATAACAAGTACCCCTTACCAAGAATCGATGACTTGTTCGACCAATTGGGAGGTGCTTCCATATTCTCGAAGATCGAATTAAGGTTTGGATACCACCAAGTCTGGATTAAGGATGAAGACATCCACAAAACAACCTTCAGAATGAGGTATGGTCACTATGAATTCGTGGTGGTTCCATTTGGGTTGACCAATGCCCCCGCCACTTTTATGTGCTTGATGAATAATGTACTCAACAAATTTCTGGACAAATTTGTATTGGTTTTCATTGATGATATCCTAATATAATCCAAGAACATGGAGGAACATGAAGAACATATTACACTCGTACTTCAAGTACTAAGAGAGCATCAACTCTATGCTAAGTTTAGCAAGTGTTCTTTTAGAAGCAAGTCCATTACTTAGGCCATGTCATTTCTAAGGAAGGGGTGGCATTGGACCCCAATAAGATTAGATCTATTATGGAATGGCCTACCTTGAAGGATGCATCAGATATCAGATCCTTCATGGGCCTAGCAGGATACTATAGAAGGTTCATAAAAGGATTTTCCAAGATTGGTTGTCCAATCACTGCCCTTCATAAAAAGGGGATCAAATTCATTTTGACATCAAAATGTGAAGAAATATTTCAGGAACTGAAATACCTCCTGACCCATGCACCCGTGCTGAATATTGCATACCCAGATAATGATTTCCTCGTGTGTACAGATGCCTACAAGGAAGGACTCAGAGGATTCCTTATGCAAGAGGGAAGTGTAATTTTCTACACATCCCATAAATTAAATGAGAATGAAATCAATTATGTGACCCATGACCTAGAGTTGGCTTCCATAGTACATGCTTTAGAAATGTGGAGGAACTACCTCCTGGGAAGGAGATTTGTGCTTATGACAGAACATTGTGGATTGAGGCACCTATTTGATCAACCAAATCTCAATGCCAGGCAAGCTAGGTGGATGGATCTTCTTAGTGAGTTTGATTTAGAAATCAAACACATCAAAGGAAAGTAAAATAGGGTGGTTGATGCCCTTAGAAGAAGTATAAAAATGATTCATCTGGAAGTAGTAAACACCTGTTAAACAGATGTTAGGGAAAGAGTCAGCAATGCACAAAATATAGATGCATTCTTCAAGACCGTGACCTCATACCTAAGACAAGATCCTACAGGGATGAAGTATGAAGGATACCAGATGCTCGAGGGAGGGCTATTGACTTACATAAACAAATTGAATATTCCCAACTGTGATGACTTGAAGAGGTTCATAATGGATGAACTACATAAAAAACCATATACTGGTCACCCAGGATATCAGAAGATGATCATGACCACTAGGAAACAATTCTATTGGACTAGGTTGAAGAAATACATAGCTAACTATATAGCTAAGTGCCTAGAATGCCAACAAGTTAAGGCAAAGCACCAATATCCAATAGGATTATTACAGCCCCTACCGATCCCAAAATGGAAATGGGAAACCATCTCCATGGATTTCATCATCGGATTACCAAAGTCAACCAAGCAAAATGATGCCATCATGGTTGTGGTGGACAAACTAAGTAATTATGCTCATTTCATTCATGTCAAATCAACTTGCAAGGCCATATATATTGCCAACATCTTCATGAAGGAGATATTTAGACTACATGGCATGCCCAAGGAAATTGTATCTGACCAAGATACCAAGTTTACTTCAAACTTTTGGAAATCCCTAATGGCTGGTTTGGAGACAAAATTGTTATTCAGCACAGCTTATCACCCCCAAACTGATGGATAGACATAAATAGTGAACCAAATAGTAGAAGACATGCTAATGATGCATGTAATGCATTAGCCTAAGAAGTGGGAAGACTACCCACCATTGGTAGAGTTTTCCTACAACAACGGTTATCAAGAATCCTTGAAGATGAGCCCTTTTGAAGTCCTCTATGGTACACCGTGCAATATTCCAATCAACTAGAGTAATCTAGTGGACATAATTACAATTGGACCTAACATTCTGAAAGAAATGGAACAACAAGTGGTTCAGATAAGACAAAATCTGAAGATTCCTCAGGATAGACATAAAAGTTACACTGACAGAAAGAGAACTCCCAAAGAGTTCAAGACTGGAGACCATGTCTATCTTAGAGTTAGATTCAGGAAGAGTTCCTTGAGAATGGGATCCTGTGCCAAGTTGGCACCTCGGTATTTTGGACCCTTTGAAGTCTTAGATAGAGTGGGGCCTGTAGCCTATAGGCTAGTAATTCCTCCCACAGTAAAGGCACATAGTGTTTTCCATGTTTCATTATTGAATAAATATGTACATGATGCTAACCATATAATTGAATGGTCTATGATCTAGGTGGAGCAGGAAGGAGAATTCATGCCAGAACCCTAATGCATATTAGACATGAAGGAAACCTCACTCAGGAACTGAACCATTGCACAAGTCAAGGTGCAATGGAAACACTTTGGCCCAGATGAGGATACGTGGGAAGTGGAAGATTCCATGAGACATGCATATCCGATTTTATTTACTTTTGTACATACATATCATGTTGATAGATAGAAAATCAAGGACGACGATTCCTTTAAGGGGGAGGGAATTGTAACACCCTATTTCCCCCCGTCTATAAATATAACTATATGGGTCAAGGAACTATGGCAAACTTAAAAGTGTGAATGTTTGATTTGATGGAACTTGTGTAGAAGGTCGATGAATGTAAATTCTATTATTTTAATAGAAAATGGTTACATGTTGCATGACTCCTGAAAGACGAAATGTGATAAGAGAGACTACAAAATGTTTTGAAAGGTGGTGGAGGGGACCAGGAATGGTTGCGTTAACCTCCACCGAACTAGTACCATGCTGGAATTAATTTTCTCAGATCAAAACAACCCGCCTAACCCAAGAATGAATTACAGTCAGGTTGGTAGGTGGGAAGGCCTCCTCAAGAGTTAATGAGGGGATGGGGTAGACTGCCCATCCGTCAGGCTTCCATACCTAACCACGGACTGGAAATTTGAGCCACACGCAATCTTGCGGAGAAAAGGGAAGAAAGTGTGGTGGGCAGAGGGAGACCTGCGAAG
This sequence comes from Picea glauca, assembly GCA_000966675.3. NCBI lineage: Eukaryota > Viridiplantae > Streptophyta > Pinopsida > Pinales > Pinaceae > Picea > Picea glauca. The sequence continues at coordinate 123,705 of JZKD02S0211088.1, forward strand.
AAAATGCAGAGATGAGAGAGGAAGATCTCGGGTCCGAGGAAGGATTGAAAGAGGAAATAGTGAGTTATGATCACAAAAAATAGAGATTGAACCAGGAGAAGGAGAGTAACCTTTTTACTTATCTATTTCTGTATTGGGAGAAGGAGAGTAACCTTCGTTCGTAACTTCCGTTGAGATGGAAGTAAGATATTGAATCTCAAAGAATCGTGGCTTAAGCTCGGGGGTGGCCAGTGATAAATCCATTGGGAGTGATTGAGCCTATGGTTGGGTGGAAACGAGCACCCCTTTCAGCAGTTGCATCACACTATATGGTTCTGATAAGTGTTTTCTTGCCTTATGCTTTGAATTGTAAGTAATGGATGTATGCGAGTATTTATATGCCTATAAAGGGTTCTTTCTCTATGTTAAATGATTAAGTTATGAATATGAGTTCATTCCTTTGAGAACCTATATGTCTTCTTGATTTTCCATATGTCCATGTTTAGTCACTCAAAGGCACTCTCCCAGGGAGCTACATCACCATTCTAGAGTCAAAGAAAGCCTCTTGGCATAGCTACCATCTTGGTAAACCCACAAGTTACCTTGCCTTGACTTAGATATTAAATCCCTGCAAGTTGGGAAGGTGTTTCCTTTAGACCAGTAATCTAGGAACCTTGGAGATTGAAGCTTCGAGATGTCTAATTGTTGTGAGCCATCGATCAGCGTCAAGAAGAGACCAAGCATCGAAGAACCAAAACAGAGGAACACCAGGAGGGCGAGAAGAATTTCCTTTCAAGAAATCCTTCGAATTGAGTTATCAAAATCCTCGAATGCAAGGAGTGTGTGGGAACCTTTAAGGATCAAGCTCAAAAGGGATAGCACTTTTAGAAGTGTTGACGAGATCCAAGAGTAGGACTCATAGAAGGAGAAAAGATTCGAAACCTTTGAAGATTAATAAATCTTCTAAGTCGGGAGAAATCAGAAGCTCAGGAGGAGGAGCGACAATGGCCGTTGGATCATAGTATCGAGAATCAACAATTGTCTGATTTGTGTAAAGTGCATGAGCCTTAACACTTCACACGCATAGGAGAGAGAACCTATAAAGGTTTGAGACTTGAGATTTCTGAAGCCCGAAGAGCCGGAAAGACGAAGTGGAATCTTAATCGTTCGATCATCCAAAGCAGACCTGAGCCATCAGATCATCCGAAGTGAACCTCAAGCGTCAACCCGACCAGGTGAATTTGAGTTGTCAGATATCATGAGCTCAGGAGGAGGAAAGTTTGAAACTTGAGACTCCTGAAGCCCGAAGAGCCAGAGAGTCGAAGTGATTTAGGACCGTCCATTGTCAAGGAGGACAGGTGGCATGAGATCCATAGCTTTAGATAAATTTCACTAGGGTTCCGGTTGAAAGTTGAAATCTATGAAACCCAAATATCTGAAGTAACATCGATCATTAGATCGACCGGAGTAGATCTGAGCCCTTTGATCACCCGAAGCAAAGATCGAGCGTCGGGTCGCCAAGATGAATCATAACCGTCGGATGTTGTGAGTTAAGGAGTAGGGGCGATTTGAGAGTTGATATTTCTTAATTCCAAACTTATGGAAACCCGAAGTCAATATCAAGCGTCCGATTAGCGAAAGTGAAGCTGAGTCATCCGATCAGTCGAAGTTACTATTAGGCGTGGAATCACCCAAAGTGAATTTGAGTCGTTGCGTTTATAAGAGACGTGGCAAAGATCTGAGAACTCTGGGTGAATATTCGAAGTAATCCTTGATCTTCATATCAAGAGGACACGCGGAAGGATTCCTCATACTTCGAGGGGATAGAAAATTTTGATATTTGAAATCTCAGAAGTCCGAAGACCCGAATGAGATCTTGACCGTTGATCGAGAAGAGGGTTCAAGGACCATTGATCTAAGTTGAAAGGCCAAACACCCAAAATATAAGAAGGACCATGGATTTAAGAGGATAGGTGTCCATAAATCGTTAACTTCGGAAGGTTGAAGTACGAAAAAAGGGCAGGGTTTGAGGTTTTAAAATCCCGAAGTCCAGAATCGCGAATAGATCACATCCATTGATCTAGGAGAGGCAAATTTGGTCCGTAGATTCAGAAAGAGAAGATATGAACCGTCAGTTCAGATAGCATCATTATATTAGGATATCGACGATCCCATAGCATTTCGGGGATAGGATTTGCGCGGACATTAAAAAGTTGAGTGCGGGCCGCAATTCAAATCGTGGTTTTGAAAAGAGGACACGTGGAGGGTCGAGGAGAATTTTGGGCTGAAAAGTAATTTGGTTTCAAATTGCCTTTGGTCACACTCGTAATTGTGTGTTTGCATGAGTTCATCGCCCAAGGTCACATCCGAGGAGAGGCCAAGAAAAAAGGGGCTAATGCTAACTCCAAGACTTCGCTGAAGCGCGAAGGAGATGGTCACGGGTATCATAAGACCTACACCAGAGGTCGAAAGGGATTGTGTCTGATTTAGAGGTGAGAATATCATGGTATCAAAGTCTCCCTTTATTTAGAATTGGAGAATCTTGATCGGAGGCTTAGGCTGAGTCCCATACTTTCCAAATTAGAACCCGTAGAGAGAAATAGGATTTGTTCCTATAAGGAGGACATACTTTTTTATTTTTATCCCCATCGTGGGTGTGTTACAGCTGATAGGAAGGAATGGCACTAGCCAGCAAAATAAAACAACAATAGGTATAGTGGGGGAAAGAAGCTCAATTCAGAAGAAAAATAGAACACAAAAGAAGTCACAGGGGGGTCCTACACAGGGTCCACAGGCTACAGAGCAGGCACCGGGAGGGTTGACAAGACAGGTGACTGCAGAGGAAGCGCAGATGGAGGAACAATATGTAACCATGGATGAGGAATTTGAGCAAGATACTGGCATGGATACACAAATGCCAGAAACATATGAACAACTAAAGGCCTAAAGGAAGAGAACAAGGGAGCAAGAAAGTGGCTCCAAGAAGAAAGCAAAGGCCCATAGGAAAAAAATGGAAATGTTAATGACAGCAGACGACATAGAGATGATAGCCATGATAGTTGAATATCGACTGTCAGATGTATGGGAAAATGAGGAAAACCATCGAGATTCAATTTTGGAACATATACAAGAGGTAAAAACTGAACTAGAACAGTTTAGGATGAAGGCGAAAAAACAACAAAAGGAGAAACCGACGCCAGTAAGAGAAGGAGCACATGTTGGAGAGACAATACAAATCACAACATAGGGAATTTCTAAATTTATCATAACACCATATATGTTTTTCATCGATGAGGGAAAAACGTAGAAGCCCGTGAAGGATATCGAAACATTGGACTTGGCGTTGCCCAAGATACCAACAAAGGCGTTGTATAAGTTACAGGTTAGCATCACGCAAGAGATTCAGTCCATAGCAAGTTCTGACACGACAAATATGCAAATATCACTGGAAGAACACATGGTATTGAAGGAAGCGATCAACTAGGAAGGGAAGAAGAAAGGGATAGCACAACAAAAAGTGGACTATATGGAAACCTAGATAAATGCAGTCTTTCAAGCCATCTCAGATGACATAGTATGAGAGGAAGCATCTTCGGAGGAGAATATAACAAAGATAGCATAGAATTGTTGGGCCCCAACAACTCCCCCTATATTTTTACAAAATTTAAAGGGCCCCTATTAGAATCTTGATAATTATAATGAGCTACAGAATCAACCTTTTCAAATAGTTCCATACCTTGGCTTGCTTTGAGATAAGCTTAAGACATTCACTATAGTATGAGACATATATTACAAGAGTATATGTCAAAAGTTAGAAATGAGCATAGAAATCTCAATTTAAACAAAAACGTTAATTTTTATCAAATGTTTACTTTCGTTTAAATTATGATTATGTGTTCATTCTTTTGCTCATTAGCAAGTTTGACTATTTTGA
>JZKD02S0211088.1:147254-161772 GCA_000966675.3 Picea glauca
CCAAATATCCCTTTTCCATACTTGGCATCCCTCAACATTCTTGATTTAACCAAACTCATGAATGATCCCATTTTACATGATGCCACTTGGCCCAATATGCCTACCAAATTGCCTTCAGACATTTCGAAGTTTGAAGGAAAACCAGGGGAAGACCCCACCAACCATGTTATGACCTTCCATTTATGCTTCTCTTCAAATATCATCATAGATGATTCCATCCGCTTGAGGTTGTTTCAAATAACTCTCACTGGTTCATCAGCCAAATGGTATGTGGACGAAAAATCAAGGTCCCATGTGACCTTTGAATCATTGGCCAAGGCCTTTTTGTACTTTTTCCAATTACCAGTTCGTCATGATACTGGGTTAGAACTTCTTTCTGAGTTTAAACAAACGACTGCTATCCATATAGCTGACCACATCCATGAATGGCATCGGCAACGTAGTTTATGTAAAGCGGAAACTACCAAAGAACAACGACTCGATTGGTTTCTTAAATCACTCGTCTCTGTTATTTCCAAAGTTGTAGCATCCACTTTTCCTCAATCAGAAGAGGAAGCCATCGGCAAGGTCCAACAATTTGACATCATATATTCCCAATCAGGTTACTTGTACACAATATTTCCTGACGCACCGCGGAACCTACCATTTGGCCAGGACAAACCTGGGGTTTCCCATGCTGCAGATGGGTTGATTGGCTCTATGAAACACCGCAATCATTATGGCCACCCATCACCTACCTATCATGCAAATCATTATCCTCAACCATATGGAGGGACATCTTATTACCCTCCTCCCCCTCACCAACAATCATTCCCTATTGTCCCCCCTCCATAATTGGGGGGACCCCCACCGGTACCCATTATGCATTTGATCCCTCAATCAAGTGCGGGTCCACCCCTAACCCCTGTATATAATCCCAAAAGCAGTGGATGTACTTCAACTTCCTATACGCCATATGGATCGTCTCCACAAAACAATCCATATTTTCCTTTTCCTAGTCCTCCCTAGCTAGTTTCTCCTCCACTAGGACAACTACACGCCGGTGTTAACTTTGTTCAACCCTCTCCCATTCAACAGATTCATTCATTTTAACAGTTGAATATGGAAAATCCATCCTATCAGTCGAATAATGCAAAGAAGAAAGGAAAAAACTGAAACAATAACAACCTAGGACCAGGAGGAAATAACCCCCACTAAAACCATCTTGCTGGGGGAAACCAAAATCAATGCAACTAGAACCCCCAAGGGGGAAACAATAACAATCAACCAAACCAGGGGAAGAAAAATAACCTCATAACTAACTTCCCTTATGATCTATGTGGTGAGTATGGAAATTATACTCACCACTGCCCCCAAATTGTCGATTACAAATGGATGAAAGCGTCCATGAACACACAACACCCTCCAACACCAGCTGCCCCCCGACCGACCCCACAACATTACTTGCAACCACCACCTCCGAATGTTTTGCAAAACCCCATTCCACACCAAGGTGTGATGAATACCCAACAAGAGGGAAACTTTGCGCCACCACAAATGGGGCAATATCAAAACCCAGGGCCTAATCAACCCGACAATTCAGTCGATTGCAGTATCCTCCTTACCAGTGAAGAGGATATTCTTCTACAAACACGCAACCATCCATACAACATGCCTCCCAAATCTACCCCAACCACCTCAGAAACAACTCCAGCTATATCCAGACAACCATTGATGATCCCATGCCCTAATACTGAACCACATCCTCATATACGTCGCATACCTCTACGACGGAATGTACATAACCCTCATGCTAGGGAAGCCCATAACTACAGTCTGGTCGACAACTTAGAATGGTCTCCTGCAGCCATATCTGTGTTATAGGTCCTCCAAACCTATCCCACGCAATGCAAATCCTTTCTTTCCACCTTGGGGGCAGTCTACCCTGTTGATACTCGACTAATCACCTTTGGTTTAGATAGCAGAGAACCATGCCTCCTCACTCTGGTAGCGTTTAAGATACCAGTTAAAATCCGGAACATCACAGTTCAGAGGTGCATCATCGATGAAGGTGGATCCACATGCATCATGTCCAAAGTAGTATGACATAAACTCGTCTCACCTGAGCTAGTACCATTTTCCATCACCTTGAGAGCCTATGATGATCGACCATCATCCCCTGAAGGGATCTTCCAAAATTTCCCCGTCGAACTTGGGGAAAAAACCATCCTCATCGACATTTAAGTTATTAATGCCCCACTTGATTACAATATCTTATTTGGATGTAGCTACATGTATGCTATGAAGGAAATAACCTCTTATGTGTTTCAAACGATGATTTTCCCCCTTAACGGGAAAATCGTCACCATCGAACAACTTACACATTATGAGCCTAATCATTCTACCAACATTAATAACATCCTCCCTCTTGTCTGCACTAGCTCGGATGATTTTTCATTCATTGACATTGGTCCTGGAATATTCAAAGACCCATCCTTGTTAGGAAATTATGTGGAGCACCACCGCTCCTCAACCCTTCTATTTCAGCACAAGTGTGTGTAGTTTCCTCTAATGGAATAGATATCGGAGACACTAATACTTCCACAGAGGCCCCTCCCCCCATCGTAGTTCCACAAGCGGGAGAACTACTACCTCAAAAATTCTCTGAGAACACCACCATGCCACTTGTCCCGGATTTTTCCCCCCTCGAGGGGCACATCCTAGTTTGGGAGACAGTCCCCCAAGCCATTACCCAAATCCCCTTTTTCTACCCCCCACCTAGAGTCCAAGCATTCCAGGTCGCGGCTACTCTCACCCTTCATAAGATGGTTCTCGCCATCCCTATATGGTATCTCCACCCACCCTCTATGGTTCCTACACTATCTCTCCCTCCTTAGACAGAGGGATTACCAATGCAGATTCCAGTACAGGCTGCCACCACACCAGCCCCACCCCCAACTAGTGAAAACACCGCCACTATCGGGGGTAGACGGAGGAAGAACGAGCCCATAGCTCCACTCCCTCCCTGGACTCAACCTCTTTGCACACTATGCGAAAGAGAAGGATACCCCACTAACATATTTCCTACTCTTCCCGAGTTACGCAATATTATCCAGCTCCCCAAAGAAATCCCATTGCTTACTACTCCACCAAGTACATCCACCGCTACTATGGAGTCCTCAACCACATGCAAGAAATGGTTATGAACCAATTTTTCTTGTGCCATATGCTTAGAGTATGACCATTACAGTCATCATTTCCCAGCTCTACCTTAATTCCACCAAATGTTATCCGCAGTACGCCACACATCTCTTCCTGAGCCCTCTTAGGCTTTCCCTACTGATGCTCACATTACTGACATTCATTATATCTCTTTGTTAGTCCCCGAGTGAATGAGATGTCATCCACAATGTATTGATATTTGGTTTATGTCTAGCGAGCCATTGCACCATGTACACAATATCCCCTCTACGTCCTCATCCCCTGAGGTCAATGACATTTCTCCATTAATGGTTCCCCCTACCATCTCCCAGGATCCCCTGTATTCTCGCAGTTTCCACTGCGACGAAGATATCTTGGAGGAACTAACTACCCCTGATTTCCCTTGGAATGCACTCCATCATCAAGCACTTTTCCTCTCACAAGAGGTCTTTCACCCGCCTAATCGGTAGCCCCAAGCTCCCATAATCTTCCAAATCACCTCACAACACTCTTACTAGATCACCAATAGTGTCAGTGCAAATGAGGTGTGATGTAGTAGAATCACCAACGAAGCATAAATTGGAGGACAGTTGGGCGCACTAGCATGTATTTTGAAATATTTTGAATTCCAAAGTTGGCGTGTTAATGTAATATCTGATTTTTTTTTTAATTTATGAACACATTTAATGATCGGAGGTTGATCCATCAAATAAGATCAATGAGGGAGTGTATTTTTCTTTAATGTGAAGGATTGCAATACAGGTTTGGAGCTTTCGCTCTTATCTGTGTGACTCAGATATTTATTGTAATAAATGTTAAGTAGTTGAAAGATTTTATTTCGATAGGATAGTTGTAGAGTAGTTGGAGGGAAGAACTCGAAGATCCCTCTTGTATAAATCTTTGTATTGTTTCCCAGTAGAGGTTGTTGGCACTCTAGTTATCAAGATCCATCGCCATTGTAGCAAAGCGTTGAGAGCTACTGAGAAGAAGCACATGAATGTATGTAATTTTTAGTTGAATGAATATAACAGAGGAGCATTGCGCCAAATGTGTGGTGTTGATGCATCTATCTGAATGGGTGAATGGTATACTTTATGTTTTACTTTCAATTCTCTGTTATTTCTTGTTCTTGTATCTATTCATTCATTTACATGGATAGATGTATGAATCTGTGAGATTTTAAAATAAGTATTTGATTATTTCCCTTCTACGAGCGAGTGCAAGGAGTGTATAGTGTCTGCAAGGAGTGCGTTGACAGGGTTTGTTTCGACTCGTAAGCTCAGAAGAGATAGCGTGAACTTTTGTATGCAAGGAGTACATAGTTGTTCGCAAGGAGTAGCATGACTTTAGTCGTAGAGAAGAGGTTAAAAAATAGTCGCAAAAGGTGCGAGATCATCCACAAAGAAATTGGGTTGTGGAGGATAACCTATTACAAGGCATGCACAGGTCGAGATTTCAACTAAGTGTCGAAGAAATTGTTCTGAGGGATGAAGAAAGCTAAGGAAGATAATATTAGGAGGGAGAGTAGCAAGAAATATTAGAGGAGGAGAATCCTTCGAGGTTTCACCAAAAATCAGTGAACAAGATCTGTTCCAAAGTGAGGTGAATCATTCCAGACCATCAGATCTGGGAGAACTACATGGAGGTTAGCTGTAGGGTGTTTCGACACTTTGTAATTCGTGATTTCTAGAGGTTTTGTAAGGAAAGAGTCGTGAACTCGTGGAGTCATGAAGTAATTGCAACCGTTGGCTGTGTAGAAGACACATGGCAATGGATTGGGAAATCCGGAAGTCATAATTCTGGAGGGTTGTGTGTAAGGTGAACGTGAGTTTTGCTAAGTCGCAAAATACGAAGAATTGTTGGGACATCATAATCAAAAGAGGCACGTGGCACGAGGTTCAAAGTTCGGAGGAGAACACTTTGGAAAGTGTCGAGGTCAGAGATCAGGATATCCTTGAAGCCTGAAGTCACGAAGGGATTGATCCACGGTCATAACCCGTGGTCACTTAGGAGAAAGGGGGGCCTGTGTATAGTAATTTTGGGTACCCGTAGGGACCCGAAGAGTCAATCCAACTCAGGAGTTGAATATCCAAGACTGGGAGGTCGCATAGTCCCAAGGAGGTAAGGGGTCTGCATCAGATTTGTATCAGAGTTGATACATAATTTATCTATGTAGAAAGAAAAGTAGGCTGATATCGATGAGAGGTATCAGATACATCATCACAATGCCACCTAGAAGATGTGTTGATATGACCGTAGCAAACATAGCTATGGAAAGGGATATGGGAGAACTGCATGCAAGGCTATATGCCATGCAAACAACACAAAGGAGAGCACTTGATGTTGGAGACGTCAGCAATGTAGAGAATGAAGAAGTAGAGGTTGACGAAGTTGTAGCTGAGGATGTTGCGAAAGAACGCTTGCTAAAAGTGGTTGTTAATTTGGGAGCCAGAGCGAAGATCGACGTCCCAATGTATGAAGGTAATTTAGACACGGAAGAATTTTTTGATTGGATACAAGAAATGGAAAAGTATTTTGACTATGAAGATGTCGAGGAGGAGAAAAAGGTGATACATGTTGTCACTAGGTTGGAAGGACATGCAACACTGTGGTGGGATGAACTGTAGACTAACAGGAGGAGAAAAGGAAAACAAAAGATTAAGAGTTTCCATAGAATGGTAGCCAAGATAAAGGATAAATTCATACCCAAGGATTACCAGATAAATCTATTCAAGAGGATGCAAAACCTGAGATAGAAAGGAATGAATGTGAAGGAGTACATAGAGGAGTTCTATAGATTGAACATCAGGGCTGGACATAGATAGAGAGATGAAGAGAAAGTTTCCATGTACATAAATGGCCTAAGATATGATATCCATGACAAAATTATCATGGCAACAGTTATAACAATAGAGGATGTGTATCAGATTGTGCTAAAAGCAGAAGAGAAGTTGGCTAGGAAGCAGAGTCAACAAAATAGAAGTAGAAGATTGAATAGAGGCAAAGGAATTTCCTAGGACAAGGCACAGAAGCCCAAATATGAGACAGAGAAACCACATAGTCACTCTAAGAGAGGAGGAAGTTCCCAAGGAAGGCAGAGTGGTGGTAGAAACTTTTTTCCCAAGGGAAGAGGAAGAGGCAGGGGAGGAGAAGTAAGATGTTATTCCTATGGAAAAACAGGGCACATGTCTTGGGATTGTCCCGAGATAAATAAATAAGGAGGCGAAGCTCACATTTTGGAAGCACAGAAGAGAGATGTTGAGGCAGAAGGCACAGAGGATGGGATATCTTTAATGATGAAAAAAATTATCTTGAAGTTGGAGCTAGAAATTGAAAGGCCAGCGCAGAGGAACAACTTTTTTAGGACAGCTTGCAAGACTAAGGATAGAGTATGCAAGGTGATAATTGACAGTGGGAGCACTGATAACTTAGTATCCACATAGATGGTGAATAAGTTAGATTTGGAGATGATTGTACATCCAACACTGTATAAAGTCTCATGGTTGCAGAAAGGTCATCAGGTAATAGTCACTAAACAATTCCTAGTTGAATTTAAAATAGGTGGATATAGAGATGAAATTCTATGTGATGTGATTCCCATGGATGTATGTCATGTTTTGTTGGTAAGACCATGGAAGTATGACAAGAATTTCATTCATGATGGGAGAAGAAATGCTTACACCTTGGAGAAGAATGGTAGGACACACTTGTTATTGCCAATCGAAGAGAAGAAAGTGAAGGATGAAACCATCACAAGAATACTTCTCATGATTAGGAAGGAACTCCTTAGTGAAGTTAATAAGGAACAAGAGATGCAGTTTGATGTAGTGAGGAAGCTGAGAGTTATCATTACGATTACTTCTGTGGAAGATCTTCCTGAGGAAATTCAGGAACTATTAGAGAATTTTGTTGACATAGTAGTGGATGAGTTTCCAAGCTCATTTCCACCTATCAGAAGTATCAACCATCAGATTGATTTGATACCAGGAGGAATCCCTCTGAATAAATCCGCATACAGGTTGACACCTCAAGAGAATGAGGAGGTGAAAAAACGGGTTAAGGATTTGTTATACAAAGGGTTTGTTAGAGAAAGCTCGAGTCCATGTGTTGTACCAATTGCATTAAGTCCGAAGAAGCATGGAGGATGGAGAATGTGTACAGACTCAAGAGCCATAAATAAGATCACCATTAGATACAGATTTCCATTACCGAGGATGGATGATTTGATGGATTATTTGAGTGGAGAGAACTATTTTTCAAAGATAGATTTGAAAAGTGGATATCACCAGATAAGGATGAGAGAAGGTGATGAGTGGAAAACAACATTCAATACAAACAAAGGGTTGTATGAATGGCTTGTTATGTCATTTGGCTTGACAAACGCCCCGAGTACTTTTATGAGGCTGATGAATGAAGTGTTGAAATAATTCATTGGAAATTTTGTGATTGTATATTTGGATGATATATTGGTCTTTAGCAAGACTAAAGAGGAGAACTTGAGACATTTAATGTTGGTAATGAGGAGGTTGCAAAAAGAGAAGTTGTTGATTAATATGAAAAAGTCCTCTTTCATGAAGACATAACTCATACATTTGGGTTTTGTGATTTATTCAAATGAATTAAAGATGGATCCTGAAAAGGTGAAAGAAATTAGAGAATGGTTGTCGCTGAGGAATATCTTCGTGGTGAGAATCTTCCATGGATTAGAAAGTTTTTATCGAAACTTCATCAGAAATTTTAGTGGGATTAGTGCTCAAATGATGGATACAGTAAGAAAATGACACAAGTCTTTCAAATGGACAGAATACGATGAGAATATCTTCAACATATTGAAGGAGAAGATAACAGAACAACCGATTATGGTTTTACCGGATTTCGGAAAGACATTTCAAGTGAGATGTGATGCAAGTGGAGTTACAATTGGAGTGGTCTTAAGCCAATATAATAGGCTTGTTGCGTATTTCAGTGAGAATATGAATGATGCTGAAATGAAGTACTCCACATATGACAAATGGTTCTATGCCATAATTCAAGCCTTGAAGAAATGTAGGCACTATCTCGTTCCAAAGGATTTTGTTTTGTATAGCGATAATCAAGATTTATAATTCATAACCAGACAATAGAAGTTAAACCAGAGACATGCTAAGTGGATAGGTTTTATGTAGAATTTAACTTTTGTCATTAAACATATTTCTGGTAATGATAACAAAGTTGTTGATGCATTGAGAAAGGGATGTCTGATTCTGCAGGAATTTCAAGTGAAGACCTTGGGGTTTGATCACCTTAAGGAAATGTATCACAGTGATCTAGATTTCGGGGAGGCATATGAAGCATGTGCAAATATTGTACTCAGAGACATAAACTAGTGGGATGAATATCTGATTCATGATGGGCTGTCATTCAGGGGATGCCAGTTGTGCATACCAAAGTGTTCAATGAGGGAAAATTTGCTGAAGGAAAAGCATAGTGCAGTTTTAGCCGAAAATTTTAACCATGAAAAAACGTTTCCTCAGTTGAATGGTTCATATTATTGGCTAGGTATGAGAGAAGAGGTGAAGAGGTTTGTGAACAAGTGTAATATTTGTTAGTATGCAAAGGGAAGGAAGCAGAATACTGGGTTGTATCAACCATTTCCTATTCTAGAGAGGCCTTGGGATGCAATAAGCATGGATTTTTTGTTTGGATTGCCAAGGATACAAAGAAAGAGTGATTCCATATTTGTGGTAGCTGACATATTTTCGAATATGGCACACTTTATCCTATGCCAGAAGACTAGAGACACAATGCACATTGCTAACTTGTTTATCAAAGAAGTTGTGAGACTCCATGGATTGCCCTGGATTATAGTTTCAGACAGGGATACCAAATTTGTTGGTCATTTCTGGAGGACGTTGTGGAAGAAGCTGTGGACAAAGCTATCTTTTAGTTATGCATACAACCTCAAACATATGGATAGACTAAGGTGGTGAATATAAGTTTGGGAGATTTAATGAAGAGTTTGTTCATTGAACACCATAGTCAGTGGGATCGGATTCTAGCACAAGCAGAGTTTTCATACAATGACTCAGTGAAGAGAAGCACTGGGAAAAGTCCATTTGAAATACTATATGGAATGAATCTAAGAGGAGTTTCAGAGTTGAGATATCTAAATCAGAGCGAGTTTAGGAGCGTTGGAGCTAAAGACTTCGCTGCAGAAATGAAAGAACTTCATAATCAAATCAAGGAGCAGTTGAAAAAGAGCAGCAATGAATACAAATGCATAGCTGATCAACACAGGAGGAAGCTTGAATTTGAAGTTGGAGATCAATTTCTATCACATATTAGAAAGGAAAGGTTCCCGAGGGGAACATATAATAAGCTAAAGTTGAAAAAGATAGGACCGTGTAAAATCCTGAAAAGATTTGGTGAGAATGCTTATGAGATAGAGATGCTAGAAGATGTGGGTATATTGTCCATATTCAACATTGAAGACCTGTATCCATATAGGGGATGTGGATCTGGAGGATCCAAATATCAAAAGAATATCCATTGGGAGAAACAAATGCTTGTAGCAAAGAAGCCGCAGATGCAACAGATCATAGATCAACGAATTGGTTAGAAGACCAGAAGGAAAACATATTTTGAATACTTGTTAAAGTGGAAAGGACAACCAATAGAAGATGCCAGTTGGGTAAATGAAGAAGACATCCAGAAGCATGGAAAGTTGGTGCAGGAGCTCATGGATAGGAGTCCATGAATTTTTCAGCCAGAGGAGTATGATGCAGGAGCATCACTAGCGAAGCATAAAGTGGAGGACAATTGGGTGCACTAGCGCGTATTTTGAAATATTTTGAATTCCAAATTTGACGTGTTAATGTAATATCTGAAAAAGATTTTGATTTATGAACATCTTTAATAATTGGAGGCTAATCCATCTCATAATATCGATGAGGGAGTGTATTTTTCTTTAATGTGAAAGATTGCAGTACATATCTGGAGCTTTCTCTCTTATCTGTCTAACTCAAATATTTATTGTAATAAATGTTAAGTAGTTGAAAGATTTTATTTCGATAGGATAGTTGTAGAGTAGTTGGAGGGAAGAAATCGAAGAGCCCTCTTGTATAAAGCTTTGTATTGTTTCCCAGTATAGGTTGTTGGCACTCTAGTTATCAAGAGCCATCATCATTGTAGCAAAGAGATGAGAGCTATCGAGAAGAAACACATGAATGTATGTAATTTTCAATTGAATGAATATAACAGAGGAGTATTGCCCCAAATGTGTGGTGTTGATGTCTCTATCTGAATGGGTGAATGGTATACTTTCTGTTTTGTTTTCAATTATCTATTATTTCTTGTTCTTGTATCTATTCATGCATTTACATGGATAGATGTACGAATCTGTGAGATTTTAAAATATGTATTCGACTATTTCCCTTCTACGAGCGAGTGCAAGGAGTGCATAGTGTCTGGAAGGAGTGTGTTGACAAGGTCTGCTTCGACTCGTAAGATCAGAAGAGATAGTGTGAACTTTTGTATGAAAGGAGTGCATAGTCATTTGCAAGGAGTAGCGTGACTTTAGTCGCAGAGAAGCGGTTGAAGAATAGTCACAAAAGGTGCAAGGTCATCCACAAAGAAATTGGGTTGTGGAGGAGAACATGTTACAAGGCATGAACAGGTCGATATTTCGACTAAGTTTCGAAGAAAGTGTTCTAAGGTATGAATAAAGGTGAGGAATATAGGCTTAGGAGGGAGAGAAACAAGAAATCTTCAAGGAGGAGAATCCTTTGAGGTTTTACCAAAAATCCATGAACAAGATCTGTTCCAGAGTGAGGTGAATCATTCCAGACCATCAGATCTGGGAGAACTACGCAGAGGTTAGCCATAGGGTGTTTTGGCACTTCGTAGTTCAGGAGGTCTGGGGGTGTTGTAAGGATAGAGTCACGAACTCACGGAGTCGTGAAGTAATCACAATCATTGGCTATGTAAAAGACACGTGGGAGTGGATTGGGAAATACGGAAGTGGGAAGTTTGGAGGGTTGTGTGTAAGGTGAACAAGAGTTTCGCTAAGTCATGAAATCCGAAGCATTGTTGGGCCATCATAATCAAAAGAGGCACATGGCACAAGGTTAGGAGTTCGGAGGAGAACACTTCGGAAAGTGTCAAGGTTAGAGATCATAATATCCCCGAAGCCCGAAGTCACAAAGGGATTGATCCATGGTCATAACCCATGGTCACTTAGGGGAAAGGGGGGCCTGTGTATAGTAATTTTGGGTACCCGCAGGGACCCCAAGAATCGATCTAACTCAGGAGTTGAAGATCCTAGACTGGGAGGTCACATAGTCCCAAGGATGGAAGGGGGTATGCACCAAGGTGGCATTGTGTGCCCACTATCCATATATAGGCCCTTTTTCCCAACTTCCACATTCTGTTACAAGATCCTAAAGCCTCCATTTTGTGATCCATTCTCAGCCATGAGATCTTGATCCAACCATCTACACATTCACATTCCCTGGGTTATCATCTTCACTTTTCCCTAGAGGAGCATTTTTCTAACGCCACGTTCAGGTACGCATGCTCACTTTCAGTTTTATCAAATAGTTGTTATATGTTCTTTATCATCAGATATTGTTCATGTCGGGTATTTGGTTTTTTGTGTGTAGGTACTTTTTCAGCAAGCTTACATCCCCTTCAGTTATATGTACGACACTGGCATATAGTTACTCCCCCTGGTACTAATTGCATATCCCAGTCACACCCTCTGACATTTACCTTTAGGGTCCCTACATTCGACTCTGCAGTATCCCTACCTCTACCATATTTTGATACTATCATCCGATAGCACTCTCCCCCACATGAGTTTTCTCATTCATAGTTCCCCTTGGCAACTTGACACTCATGCTGATTTCACCCCCTTAGGTTTGGGAGTCCCGATAGTATTTCACATTTATGAGAATGAACCCCATACTTCTTCTCATCATATTGCTAACCTTCCCAATGGAATCCCATGTCATATCATCTTGGTTCTATTGAATGCATCTCCGTAGTTTCATTATACCTCCATCTCATCCACCATTAGTTTTCCCATTTGTAGATTGTCCTCCATCCACTTACCTAATACAGAAACCCACCCATGGGGCCCCCACCCTCCACCAGTTCTCTTTCAAAAACATGTTCCCTAAACAAGCCAAGCCATCTTTCACTGGGGCACCCATTTTTGTATCTGTATACTCAACTCAACCCATTCTTTATTTCTTTGGTAATTGTATAAAGCCTTTGTTTCCAGCATATACATAAATTTTTAGTCGTCATCCTCGATGGCCTTTTTTTACCTGGAAAATCAACCCATGTCTCCCTTGGTTGGGGCATCCACACTTTTTTCATATCAACATCATTCACAAACCCCGAGTATCCCAAATCCATGTACCCACGATCTCTAATTTTTCCCACTTTGTTAGCCTCTGGCACATTTTAACCCCATATCTAGTCGTCCCCCTGATGCTAGATCCAGTTTTATAGTTTCTACCAATCATCTGTCAATACCCCAACCAAGGGTAGTCTCGAGTCCCACAACATCTTGACTTCGTTCATGTTACTTGTCAGTACCTAATATCATCTATTACTCAATGGATTTCAAGAATCCCTTAGCTTCTTGGAATTGTGTCTCCCTTCATGTCGACCTCAACACAGTTTCTAGAAGGGTGACAATATCATGACTCTCATTACCTTTTCAATGAGGAGTCTCGGATGTCACAGAGAGAATCATCATTAGTTTATGATTCCATTGACCCCCATAACATTCGAATTCAACAAACTCTCATGTTAAGGTGGGTCTTACTATGCAACCGTTGTATTTGTTTCATACCAGTCGAAGACCTCTAAAGTTTCTAGGCCATCAATGCCTACGAGTCATTGACAATTATTACAGTCGTCCTTGACTCCCTTCAGAGCCCATTCACCATTTAGAATTTTCCTTTTCCATTATCAACCACCCCCGAGGGTGCTGCAGTTATCTACATCAAGATCGATCATCAATTATAGTTCCACATTTTGGTTTCATGAAACGAGTATGTGGCATTCCCACCTCGTTTGTATACAAATTTTATTTTTTCTCCCCTAGAGAAAGGTTTGGTTCCCACAGTTTTCCCTCTCCCTCTTGTGGATCGCTCTTGCAGTTCCTCTCTTCACTCTTCCTTACAATAAAAATCTCAACAAAAGAAACATTGATGTATTTCGGCTATACGTATGCTCCTAACCTCACACATCAGGGGGCATCTATTATCACTGAAAAATCGTCTGCAGCATTGCACACAATGGTTGAAGAAAGACATCAATTCCAGGAGCAATTAGTCCACCTACAACACCAAAATCCATCAAAAAGGAAAAAAAATATATACTTGGTTCAAAAATCAAGGTGCTCAAATTCACCAAAGGAAGCACATGCACAGTGCACAGAATCCACGGGCTGACACAGCCCTCAGTGTGCACTGTGCACAAGATGCGCAACTGTCTACGAGAAAATACGCACACTTCCATGAACGATGCATTTATGAATCTTTCCGGCCTCTCAGCCACTTCTATTCTGACCCCCAACATGATTTGACACTTAGATCTAATAGAAATCTAGCTTGGAGGTTGGTTAAGGGCTAGGAAGTTCCCTAAAAGGCCCCTTGTTCACACTATGAACCAATTATATCTTGCCATGAATGGACACTATAAATATGTGCCATGGGTGTGCTATAAAAAGAAGAACTTCAAGGTATTTTTATGCTGCAAGAATTCTTCCTTGAGAATCCTCTTTTCTCTTTGAATCATTCAAGCACTATAGAAAGGGCCATTCCACTCACCTCTTGAGAGGATTGGCATTGCATTTCTTCACCATTGTCATTTTCCATTGTGTGAAGATAATATCTCTCTATTAGGGAACTCAAGAGCCCTCCCAAGGACGAAGAAGGGACTCATAAGTCCCTACCTTTCTCTACAGTGTTTATCCTATCAATATATTGATCCATTGGTAGCTATATATTGGTCATTTTTTGTTTTTCATGGTTCTAGTTCTTGCAAACTTCTATAACATTTATTTCTTAGTTTTTTTTTCTGTTTTATTTCTTATTTTCATGTGTATTTGGTTATCTAATCAACTCACAAAATTCTCTCTTGTTTAGCTTACTTAACTAGGCAAGAAAGTGTTGTGTTTTTGCTCACCCAAGTGGCAAAACCAACACAACAGGCCCCTCTATTCAACCATTTTGTAAGTCTCTTCTCTTCCAATGCATGTCAAGGTAAAAATTACTGACATACTCAGTGAATGTGTTTCATCGTTGGATTTCTCTTTGGGATCTTTCTTATCCCTCCCCTTCTC
>JZKD02S0211088.1:161782-210610 GCA_000966675.3 Picea glauca
CGTCCAAACACACTGCCAAAGCTTGGGTACAGAAGCTAGACATGTATTACAAGCTCAACCAGATGACCGAGACAAAGGCCATCAGTTTCGCGACCTTACACTAGAGGGTGAAGCACACAAGTGGTGGTATCATGGACTGGTGACATTGGGTCACAGTCGTGTTAGGACCCTATAATGTACCTTTTTTCTCATACTTTTTGCTATCATTACATCATTTTCCCACTCATATTTAAGCCTACATTATCACAATAATCTATTCTTCCCAAAGGTATATAATGTTTCTTCTCTTTGTTATATGTTTAATTCGTTTTACATGTAATTTTACATTACTTTCATACTTAGCCACTAATCAGAAATATATAGTTGCTAAAACAGTTTGAAGACTGCAGTTAAATTATTGTTGCTGCTCGAAGACCACGCTGCTGAAAGTCAAACAGTATGCAACTCCCATTGCTGAAACAGTCCGCGATTCCCGATGCTGAAACAATATTTATAGCAGTAACAAGAATATCGTTGTTGACCATGTTGCTGAAACAGTCAAATAGTACACAAATCTTGTTGCTGAAACAGTCTGTGATTTGCGATGCTGCAACAACATTTACAATAGTAACAAGAAAGATAATTAAAGGAGATGTTACACTGGCCGCAACAGCTGTACCTCAAAGTCAGCACCATTACAACCATTGTAACAACATTTTGCTACGGAAGATCAGAATATCCTATTCCAGCATAGAAGATTAGATCAGACCAAGAATAGGATTTGTATGTACACACATAATTTTATGCTTAATTGTATTAAGAGGATTCTCCTCTTTAAATAGGAGAGAAATCAACATTAAAGGGGATTCTGAAAGGCTTAGCTAGGGAGGAATTACAGAGAAGGAGCATGTTCACTTTGGATATTATAACTTGACACATTTTGACAGAAGAATAAAAGATCATTTTGAGCATTTCTTCTTAGTTCTTTTCTTTCTTGGGGAATCTTGTGAGAAGGAGAGGCCCCACCTTCTTCAAAAGATTCACCCATTAATTTCTGTAGTGTGTTAGTATTGTTTTTATTCATACCTTGTTGAATTCTGTTTTGCTAAAACTTTGTTTCCACTGATTGTTACATTGTTTTCATACAATTCATTCCTAGGTAATTGTTAATCATTTGATTGGTAATTCTATTTACAGAATGAGTTTATGAAAGTGTGATAGTCAGAGACAGGTGCTGAAGATTCTTGCTTTAGGGAATAGGGTACTGTTCTCTGTTACAGAATAGTTAGTCTTCAGTGATTGTTAATCATTTGATTGGTAATTCTGTTTGCAGAAAGAGTTTATGAAAGTGTGATAGTCAGAGACAAGTGCTGAAGATTCTTGCTTTGGGGAATAGGGTCATGTTCTCTGCTCAGAATAGTTAGTCTTCTTTGCAGTATGTTGAAGGATTCCTTTTTCCTAGGTTGTTGTTTCTTAATGTAATCCAGGATTCTTCTGATGATTATTTTCCTTTGAATCTTAAACTCTGCAATAGATAGATTGCTTTTTCTGTAATTCAAAGTAGAACTTCAGTTTGTTCAAAGCAAGGTGTGATTAGTGTACTTTTACTACAACTCTAGATTGCTTTTGAGATTGAGCATATACAGTGTGTGATTGCCTTTGAAATAAACAGACTTCCCTGGGTTGACAATTTATGTAACACTTGATTGTTTTAACTAATAAGCAATTATAGTGACCAACAAGTTGCATCACCTCCTATAGGGAGTTTACAGATAGGCTCATGGACAGGTTTGACAGGAAGGATCCCGAGATACACTTTAGGGATCTAGCCCAATTGAGACAAACTAGCACAGTGGAGGCGTTCATCATAGAGTTTCAGTAGGTAGCCATGGCAATGACAGATATATTAGAGCCCAGGCTGATCATGCTATTCACAAAAGGACTCACAGAGCCTTTGAGAGGATGGGTGAAGGCATACAGGCCTCCCACTTTGCAGGATGCCATCCTTCACACTCGAGATCTGGCAGACTCAATGCCAAAGACTAAAACTTTCTCCAAACCATTTGTGCCCCAGAGGGATCGAGACAGGAAGCCATTCCAGAGAGAATGGAAGAGCAAGGAGAATTTGGATGATGAGACTAGGTGAGAGCTTATGAGGAATAAGATTTGCTTCATCTGCATAGATCCTTGGATCCCAGGCCATAGGTACATGGGCAAGGGAGAGATTCATTATATTGAGGTAGCAACAGACAACGTGGACAGTGAGGAGGAGGAGCAGAACAGTGGATCCACTATTTCAGAGGAGGAGTCAGCACCAGCAGAGGAGCAGCCTCCCCGTAGACCACTGACACCGGCAGGAGCCCATCCTCCAGTAGTCCCACAACCGCTAGAGCAGGCTAATAGGAGGAAACCATCAAAGGGAGGATTCATAGCAACCCTTTCTGGTGTAATATGAAGAAGTGCATCTTCTTCTCACCATTTGGAGTGTTATTAGGTCATATTGTATGCAAGTAGGGATTGCTGGTTGATCCATCGAAAATTGTCAGTATAGTTGATTTGCCACCTCCTACTTCAGTCAAACAACTGCGCACTGCACTGGGATATACTGGATATTACAGGAAATTCATCAAAGGATATGCTCAGATTACAACACTGATGGAGAAAATTTTAAAGAAAGACTGCCAGTTTAGTTGGACAGAAGAATGCCAGAAGAGCTTCAACACACTGAAACAAAAGATGGTTACTGCGCCTATTCTAGTCTTCCCAGATTGGAGAAAGGAGTTTCATGTGCATGTCGATGCGTCTTCTATTTCCCTAGGAGCAGTATTGGCACAACCTGGAGAAGGGGATATCGACCATCTGTTATCTTTTTCTATCAGGAAGCTATCTACAGCTGAAATTAATTACACCGCTACAGAGAGAGAAGGATTAGCCATGGTGCATGTGCTGCAGAAATTTCACCACTACTTGTTGGAGGACACTTCAAAATGTTTACTGATCACTCTGCGTTGAAGTACCTAGTCAACAAGCCAGTGTTGGGGGGTATAATATGCAGATGGCTTCTGCTATTTCAGGAATATGATTTTGAAGTTGTGGTTAAGCCGGGAAGAATGAACAAAGGTCCTGACCACTTGTCGAGGTTGGAACATGGCGAAGAGCCCACCAGTTTGGAGGATACACTGTCAGATGCACAACTGCTAGCAATTAGAAACATTGATGACCACTTCACAAACATAGTCTAGTTCTTGTCAACGGGAATGGCACCTAGTGAGTATACAATTCCTCAGAAGAAACAACTAGTGGTGCGCGCTGCAGACTTTTCACTTATAGCTGTACAACTATACAAGATGGGACCTGATGAGATATTAAAGAGGTGTGTTATGGAGGCAGAGCGACCTTTGATCCTCACAGAAGCTCATGAATGCATTGCAGGAAGACATTACGCAGGGAAAGAGACTGTGTAGAAGGTTTTGAGAGCTGGCCTTTGGTGGCCTACCTTACACAGAGATGCTAAGGATTATGCCAAAGCCTGCAATGTATGCCAAAGAGTTGGGAAACTGTTTAGAAGATACAAAATGCCATTAGCATTGCAGCTGACCCTACAAACATTTGAGAAGTGGGCCATTGACTTCGTGGGACCTATAAACCCACCAGGAAAGCGCATAGGAGAAAGGTACATCATCACTGTGATAGAATACTTGACTAGATGGGCTAAAGCCAGAACAATTAAGGGCTGTAGTGAAACTACAGTTGTGTGCTTCATATTTGATGACATCATAACTAGGTTTCGATGCCCCAAGATCCTTATGAGTGATCAAGGCATACATTTCATCAATAAGGCAGTTGAAGCCCTTACTAAGGAATTCACAGTCCACCATCAGAAGAGCACGCCTTATCATCCACAAGAAAATGGGACGGTTGAAGCATTCAAAAAAATCTTGGAGACAACGTTGACAAAGATTTGCAATGTGAACAGGGATGATTGGGATTTAAGAGTACCTGCAGTACTTTGGGATTATAGAACCACCTATAAGAAACTAACAATGTAGACCCCTTTTAGGTTGGTGTATGGCCTTGAAGTTGTTGTCTCCATGGAGTACTTGGTGTTGAGCTTGAGAAGTATTGCTTTTAAAGACATGGATGACACTGGTGTTGTTCGCGAGAGGCTTGCACAGTTCGTTGAATTGGAAGAAGACAGATTTATTGCAGGATTCCATCAGCAGGTTCAGAAGGAATGAGAGAAGGCCTATCATGATAGGCACATCAAGAAGAAGGCATTCAAGCAAGGTGATTTAGTATTGGTGTATGATAGTAAATTCCTGAAACATCATGGGAAGTTCAAAACGCATTGTCGTGGACCATATGAGATCGCTTATGTTACCAAAGGAGGAGTTGCGCAATTGAAGACATTGAACGGAGAATGGAAGGAATGATTGGTAAATGGGAGTCGGCTGAAGTTGTACTATGACAACCAGCTACCTCGCAGCTCTCAGTAAAAGCATGAAGAACAAAATCTAGGTACCAGGTGCAGTTGAAACTAGGTACCAGACACAGAAAAGATAGTCTGCACAAGGATGGAGATGAGGCATAAAGCAGAAAGAAAAGGGTGAACTGCGCAGTCCAAAGTCGAAGAAAAAACAAAAGGATCAAATATGAAGTGCCTTGAGATGAGTCATAGGTGAGTGTTGGGGGCCTATTGGCCCTTGTTTATGGAATCAAGCGAAGATTAAGGAATAAAAGGTGAAATGCAAACTTTGTGGAAGGCACAACAACTGTTACCAGGTCGAAGTGAGAAAAAGAGCAGAAAAGATGGAGCGAAGTAAGGAAAAGAAAGTCGTTGGACAAGGAGATCGAGAATGATAGATCAGCAAGGAAGAAGGATCATGGACAAGTCAAAAAGAGGAAAAATTCACTGTTGGATTCTTTGGAGCACCGCATGAGAAGGAAGAAAATACATGCTGGCGAAGCCCGAAAAACGTGGGTAAAGTTGACCTAAGGTTTTAGACACCTAGGGTTTTGGTATCTAGGGTTTTGACACCTAGGTTTTGACCTAAGGCTGCCGGTGAGCTATTGTAATGTATAAATAAAGGTCAAGAGGAACTGGGTCAGGTTGGTACAATATTGTTGTCGATCTAGTTGTATTGTGTTATGAGAGATTATTGTATTGTGAGAGAGAAGTGTTGAGTGTGAGAGCCTTCTGGTATTGTAAGACCTTCAGCTGAGTGTGAAGGTCAGGTCCTGCAGTTCGGTGCGCAGGAAGGGGAGAGAAAGAGAGAAGAAGAAAGAAGATTTGCTAGTCGAGAACACAGACAAGAACTGTATGCTTTATCTTAATATATTTATAAGCACAGTTCTGTGGACGTATCCCTAGAGGGAGGGTAAACCATGTATATCTTGTTTCGTGTGTGTGATTAATGCTTTGATCTTTTTCATCGTTATACTATTATTTGCATTGTTGTGATAGATCAGATCTATAGTTGTGCAGAGTAGATCCAGGATGATAAGTGATACACGTATGTTGTATTGTTCTGTATTAGATCCACTTGATATTCCCCTTGGTTGTATACATATATGTCCTACAACCCCCCATAGCTACTTTGGGTGAGACTGCATCTTCTCTACAGATGTTTCTGAAAGGGCCAGTAGTTAGGGCTTGTTGGTGCGCTCTTAGAGTTAAACCCTAGGTCTGCCCCTGTGCCAACAATGTTACTCTAGGGTTTCTGTTATCTTTCTGTGCCAACTCCAGCTCCTTTGTCTTTAACTAGCCTTCAATCTCTTCTTTTGTGGACTTCCATGGTCTCAACATCCCCTTATAGTGGCGCATTCTCACCTCCTTGTTTACTGATTTAGTATTCTCATGACCTGCCTTCCGTAGATCTTACGTATATTTTAACAGATTTTCAAGAGATCCCATTTACTCAATCCTATGTTGTTCCAACCGATAGAAACGTAATCATTTGTTGGTTTAGATCTCTGAGGTTATATTACTACCATGATTGACCCAGGGTTCATGTCTGTTGGGGTTCCAACAAAGCCTCTAAAACTATCGGCCCTCCTGGAAAACCAGAAGGCGACGTAGTGCACAGAGTGCACTGCGCAGTCTCACCCAAGATAGTCTTAATGGGTGACTGTAATACTCAGGTGTTTGCAGTCCAAGATTGAGTGGAGATCTGAGAAGTGTGCACTGAGATTTCTATTTAACTTGTTAAAGAAATATACTGTCATTTACGATTATGCATGGAATATAATCAAGTCATTCATTCAGCATGATATATCTACTTAGAAACAGTAAATAAACACATGCATTCAATCACATAACACATGTTTTATCATGGTTCACCTCCTCTTGGGATACATCCACAAAGATCTGGCTCTTAAGCTCTTCTATTATAGCAGTTCCAAACTATAGCGTTGTGCGCTTTACAACTCCTCTTATTTGGGTCGAGATCTATTATGAGGCGGAATAGATTGCTCCAAGATCCTTGGCCTGCAATCTAACCCTTAATATCTACCCTCCTTACTCATGTCCATCTCAATAGCTTACAAAATTAGGTCGTATGGAAAAATATTCCAACTAGCTATCAAAACAGGATTCCTCCTCAAGACCCTCTATATCTGCCTCTTCTTCTCTCTATGAGATCTAGGTATCTATATTTATACATTTCTAGCTCACTAGCCATTACAATGTATTACAAAAACCCTAACCCTAACATCGTTAGGTCTTCCATGCATGTGTGCGTGCTGCTCTTCCTTCCAGCTGTCACTTTCCTCGTGCATGCCTTCCTTCCCAAAATAACCTTTCTTTTTTCTTTGTCATGCTTCCAACACACCACCTCTACTCTCAAACAACCTTCTTCTTAGACCGATGCTACTCATAACTCCTCCAAGACTATGCCTTCCAATCCCAAAATGGTAGATAAAGAAACAAAACCAAATATTTCACCCATACCCTTGGCCAGGTTAGAATATGACTTCCTAGAAGATCTAAAGAAGAAAAAAGCTAACATTTATTTGTTTGAACTTATGAAGATTCCACAAATTCAAGAGAATTTTATCAGAACTCTGTAAGGAAAAAATTTTGTTGGGCGCGGGCTAGTTTTGAGGGAAAATCATGACATGGGAGGTGGATGTGCATGCATAAGAAGCAACACATGTAAGGAATACACGCATGCATGTAAAGAAGCACATGCAAAACAGATGCACATGCAGAAGAGGAAGGCATGTGAGGAAGGCATGCAAGAAGACCTAGCCATGATAGGGTTAGGGTTTTAGTAAGAGAATGTAATGGAGGTAAGTCAAAAATATGTATAAGTAGGTACGTAGGAGGTTTAGGTCGGGGGTGGTGGTATTCGAGGTGGTTTTTGGAGGTTCGTTGTTGTTCCTTTTACGTTGGTCAATGTAACTATGATGAAAAAGGACAGAATGACTGTAAATCCGATCGATCTGTAACTTTTTGAGCTGAGGAGAGGGAATAAGGGAGATCTTGAGGGTTAGATCATAGGTTGAGGATGCTGGTGTGATCTAGTCCGCCTCATTGTAGATCTCGACTTGTTCTAATGGAGAATTGTAATGCGTGAAGCGTTGTATTTTTGGAACCATAATAATAATAAAAGAGAAGAGCAGCCAAATCTTTGTGGATGTAGCCCAGGAGGGGTGAACCATGGTAGATCATGTGTTATTTGATTGAATGTTACGTATCTCTTTTATTGTTAATCATTAGATGTTAAAAAAATGTGTGAATGACTAGATAGATATGCTCCTTTACATGCATGAGCAAGAATGACAAGGTATTCCATATAAGTTGAATGCTAAAGTAATAAATGAACACTACAGAGTTTAATCACATATCCCCACTCATTTCCTAGGCTTCAAGCACCTGAGCGTTGCAGCCACCCATAAGAACTATCTCGGGTGAGACTGTGCAGTGCATCCTATGTGTTGTGTTTCCTTATGGTTTACCATGAGGGTCGATAGTTTTAGGGGGGTTTTGTTGGAAACCAAGTCAACCTGAACCTGGGTCAGCCCCAGAAGGGTAGCAGGTGTAAACTATAACCAACAAATGGTTATGTTTTTGGTTAGAAAAGAAAGGGATTGAGTGAATGACATCTGTTGAAGAATTATGAAAAGAATTTCAGATCTGGTGACACAATGATAAAAGAATGAGAATATAAAAGGGGATGTTGAGACCATGGAACCCAACGAAGGTAGATATAGAGAGATGGTTGAAAACAAGGGAGATGGAATTTTCACAGAAAGATAGCAGAAACCTGAAGTTAACACCATGAAAATATTTAGACAATTACGTATTCAACGACTTGCATGAAGTATTTTTCTATGATTTCTTGCATGTGTTGTAGGAGTGGATATTGAGGTTGAAAGAAAACCACCCTACAAATCGGATCAGACAGCTAGAATGGAATCCTGTGGAGATCGCGCAGTTACAACAAGTTGACAATAAATTTACGCACGCAGTAGATTTCTGGTTAGATAACATTGTTGCAGGATTTATCACAGAATTTGCAGTAGATACTGCGAAGTCTTACAGTGCAGCAGAGCAACATTTCCTGAAGGGACCTTGAGTTAGGTATATTAGATCGTTGTATACTTCCATTAAGATGTTACTGTATAACAAAGGTGTAATGACAGTGGCCTTAGATAGCTAAACTTCCCTGCGTGCATGGGGGAAGCACTGACCAGAGATGGAGAAATGGAGGAAGAGATGGAGAAAGGAAAGAAGGAGGAGGCCTTGGATCCAATCATGATGGAGGAATACCAGATCAAGAAGATCATGGAAATAGCTAGGAGAACGCGCAATGGAGTACCCTACCAATATAATATGAACAATAAGAAGAGAGCCATAGTCGCGAGGGAAAGCTTGGAAAGTGATGAAGAAGCGATAGAGGATCTCTGGGATATGGAACATATTGAGGAAATCATGTGTGCAGCATATGAAAGGAAGACAAGAGGTATAAGAGCAGAAAACGGAGGCAAAACTCCTATCCATATCAATGTCAGTGTGGAACCCATAAATCCATGTGCGACTAATACACCAAAAAGAACACCACCATTTAGGCAACCGAATTTCAGTGGAAGAAACGTAGTAGAAGGTACATCTACACAGGGAGAAACAATTGGGGGAGCTATCTCAAGAAGAATTAGTCAAGGATATACACTGAGCGGAGGTAGTAGTTCAACATTCAGGATGGTAGGACATGATCCCACCATCAGGTTACCAGAATTCAAGGGGGAGGCATCAGAGGACCCTGAGAAGCACTTGTTCATCTATGAAAANCACTTTGCAGGATGCCATCCTTTGCACTCGAGATCTGGCAGACTCAGTGCCAAAGACTAAAACTTTCTCCAAACCATTTGTGCCCCAGAGGGATCGAGACAGGAAGCCATTCCAGGGAGAATAGAAGGGCAAGGAGAAGTTGGATGATGAGACTAGGTGAGAGATTATGAGGAATAAGATTTGCTTCAGCTGCATAGATCCTTGGATCCCAGGCCATAGGTGCATGGGCAAGGGAGAGTTTCATTATATTGAGGTAGCAACAGACAACATGGACAGTGAGGAGGAGGAGCAGGACAGTGGATCCACTAGTTCAGAGGAGGAGTCAGCACCAGCAGAGGAGCAACCTCCCCATAGACCACCGACACCGGCAGGAGCCCATCCTCCAGTAGTCCCACAACCGCCAGAGAAGGCTAACAGGAGGAAACCATCAAAGGGAGGATTCATAGCGACCCTTTCTGGTGTAATCTGAAGAAGTGCATCTTCTTCTCACCATTTGGAGTGTTATTAGGTCATATTGTATGCAAGTAGGGATTGCTAGTTGATCCATCTAAAATTGTCATTATAGTTGATTTGCCACCTCCTACTTCAGTCAAACAATTGCGCACTGCACTGGGACATACTGGATATTACAGGAAATTCATCAAAGGATATTCCCAGATTACAACACCAATGGAGAAAATTTTAAAGAAAGACTGCCAGTTTAGTTGGACAGAAGAATGCCAGAAGAGCTTTGACACATTGAAACAAAAGATGGTTACTGCGCCTATTCTGGTCTTCCGAGATTGGATCAAGGAGTTTCATGTACATGTCGATGCGTCTTCTATTTCCCTAGGAGCATTATTGGCACAACCTAGAGAAGGGGATATCGACCATCTGTTAGCTTTTTCTATCAGGAAGCTATCTACAGCTGAAATTAATTACACCGCTACAGAGAGAGAAGGATTAGCCATGGTGCATGTGCTGCAGAAATTTCACCACTACTTGTTGGAGGACACTTCAAAATGTTTATTGATCACTCTGCGTTGAAGTACCTAGTGAACAAGCTAGTGTTGGGGGGTATAATATGTAGATGGATTCTGCTATTTCAAGAATATGATTTTGAAGTTGTGGTTAAGCCAGGAAGAATGAACAAAGGTCTTGACCACTTGTCGAGGTTGGAACATGGCGAAGAGCCCACCAGTTTGGAGGATACATTGTCGGATGCACAACTGCTAGCAATTAGAAAGATTGATGACCACTTCGTAGACATAGTCCAGTTCCTGTCAACGGGAATGGCACCTAGTGAGTATACAATTCCTTAGAAGAAACAACTAGTGGTGTGCGCTGTAGACTTTTCACTTATAGTTGTACAACTATACAAGATGGGACTTGATGAGATATTAAAGAGGTGTGTTATTGAGGCAGAGCGACCCTTGATCCTTGCAGAAGCTCATGAGTGCATTGCAGGAAGACATTACGCAGGGAAAGAGACTGTGCAGAAGGTTTTGAGAGCTGGCCTTTGGTGGCCTACCTTACACAGAGATGCTAAGGATTATGTCAAAGCCTGCAATGTATGCCAAAGAGTTGGGAAATTGTCTAGAAGATACAAAATGCCATTAGCATTGCAGCTGACCCTACAAACATTTGAGAAGTGGGCCATTGACTTCGTGGGACCTATAAACCCACCAGGAAAGCGCATAGGAGCAAGGTACATCATCACTATGATAGAATACTTGACTAGATGGGCTAAAGCCAGAACAGTTAAGGATTGTAGTGAAACTACAACTGTGTGCTTCATATTTGATGACATCATAACTAGGTTTCGATGCCCCAAGATCCTTATGAGTGATCAAGGCATACATTTCATCAATAAGGTAGTTGAAGCCCTTACTAAGGAATTCACAGTCCACCATCAGAAGAGCACACCTTATCATCCACAAGAAAATGGGACAGTTGAAGCATTCAAAAAAATCTTGGAGACAACGTTGACAAAGATTTTCAATGTGAATAGGGATGATTGGGATTTAAGAGTACCTGCAGTACTTTGGGATTATAGAACCACCTATAAGAAACTAACAATGCAGACCCCTTTCAGGTTGGTGTATGGCCTTGAAGCTGTTGTCCCCATGGAGTACTTGATGTCGAGCTTGAGAATTATTGCTTTTACAAACATGGATGACACTGGTGTTGTTCGCGAGAGGCTTGAACAGTTCGTTGAATTGGAAGAAGACAGATTTATTGCAGGATTCCATCAGCAGGTTCAGAAGGAATGAGAGAAGGCCTATCATGACAGGCACATCAATAAGAAGGCATTCAAGCAAGGTGATTTAGTATTGGTGTATGATAGTAAATTCCTGAAACATCATGGGAAGTTCAGAACGCATTGTCGTGGACCATATGAGATCGCTTATGTTACCAAAGGAGGAGTTGCGCAACTGAAGACATTGAATGGAGAATGGAAGGAATGATTGGTAAATGGGAGTCGACTAAAGTTGTACTATGAAAACAAGCTACCTCGAAGCTCTCAGTAAAATCATGAAGAACAAAATCTAGGTACCAGGTGAAATTGAAACTAGGTACCAGACACAGAAAAGATAGTCTACACAAGGATGGAGATGAGGCATAAAGCAGAAAGAAAAGGGTGAACTATGTAGTCCAAAGTCGAAGCAAAAACAGAAGGATCAGATATGAAGTGGCTTGAGATGAGTCACAGGAGAGTGTTGGGGGCCTATTGGCCCTTGTTTATGGAAGCAAGTGAAGATTAAGGAATAAAAGGTGAAATGTGAACTTTGTGGAAGACACAACAACTGTTACCAGGTCGAAGTGAGAAAAAGAGCAAAAAAGATAGAGCGAAGTAAGGAAAATAAAGTTGTTGGACAAGGAGATCGAGAATGATAGATCAACAAGGAAGAAGGATCATGAACAAGTCAGCAAGAGGAAAAATCCACCGTTGGATTCTTTGGAGCACCGCGTGAGAAGGAAGGAAAGACATGCCGACGAAGCCCGAAAAACGCGGGTAAAGTTGACCTAAGGTTTTAGACACTTAGGGTTTTGGTATCTAGGGTTTTGACACCTAGGTTTCGACCTAAGGCTGCCGGTGAGCTATTGTAATGTATAAATAAAGGTCAAGAGGAACTGGGTCGAGTTGGTACAATATTGTTGTCGATCTAGTTGTATTGTTTTATGAGCGATTATTGTATTGTGAGAGAGAAGTGTTGAGTGTGAGAGCCTTCTGGTATTGTAAGACCTTCAGCTGGGTGTGAAGTTCAGGTCCTACAGTTCGGTGCGCAGGACGGGGAGAGAAAGAGAGAAGAAGAAAGAAGATGTACTAGTCGAGAACGCAGACAAGAATTGTATGCTTTATCTTAATATATTTATAAGAAAATTTCTGTGGACGTATCCCTAGAGAGAGGGTGAATCACGTATATCTTGTTTCATGTGTGTGATTAATGCTTTGATCTTTGTCATCGTTATACTATTATTTGCATTGCTGTGATAGATCAGATCTATAGTTGTGCAGAGTAGATCCAGGCTGATAAGTGATACACATATGTTTTATTGTTCTGTATTAGATCCACTTGATATTCCCCTTGGTTGTATACATATATGTCTTACAACCCCCCATAGCTACTTTGGGTGAGACTGCATCTTCTCTGCAGATGTTTCTGAAAGGCCCAGTAGTTAGGGCTCGTTGGTGCGCTCTTAGAGCCGAACCCTAGGTCTTCCCCTGTGCCAACAATGTTACTCTAGGGTTTCTGATATCTTTCTGTGCAAACTCCAGCTCCTTTGTCTTTAACTAGCCTTCAATCTCTTCTTTTGTGGACTTCCATGGTCTCAACATCCCCTTATAGCGGCGCATTCTCACCTCCTTGTTTACCGATTTAGTATTCTCATGACCTGCCTTCCGCAGATCTTACGCATATTTTAACATATTTTCAACAGATCCCATTTACTCAATCCTATGTTGTTCCAACCGATAGAAACATAATAATTTATTGGTTAAGATCTCTGAGGTTATATTACTACCATGATTGACCCAGGGTTCATGTCTGTTGGGGTTCCAACAAAGCCTCTAAAACTATCGGCCCTCCTGGAAAACCAGAAGGCAACGTAGTGCATAGAGTGCACTGCGCAGTCTCACCTGAGATAGTCTTAATGGGTGACTGTAATACTCAGGTGTTTGCAGTCCAAGATTGAGTGGAGATCTGAGAAGTGTGCACTGAGAGTTCTATTTAACTTATTAAAGAAATATACTGTCATTTACGATTATGCATGGAATATAATCAACTCATTCATTCAGCATGATATATCTACTTAGAAACAGTAAATAAACACATGCATTCAATCACATAACACATGTTTTCTCATGGTTCACCTCCTCCTGGGATACATCCACAAAGATCTGGCTCTTAAGCTCTTCTATTATAGTAGTTCCAAACTATAGCGTTGTGCGCTTTACAACTCCTCTTATTTGGGTCGAGATCTATTATGAGGCAGAATAGATTGCACCAAGATCCTTGGCCTGCGATATAACCCTCAATATCTACCCTCCTTACTCATGTCCAACTCAATAGCTTACAAAATTAGGTCGTATGGAAAAATATTCCAACTAGCTATCAAAACAGGATTCCTCCTCAAGACCCTCTATATCTGCCTCTTCCTCTCTCTATGAGATCTAGGTATCTATATTTATACATTTCTAGCTCACTAGCCATTACAGTGTATTAAAAAAACCCTAACCCTAACATCGTTAGGTATTCCATGCATGTGCGCATGCTTCTCTTCCTTCCAGCTGTCGCTTTCCTCGTGCATGCCTTCCTTCCCAAAATAACCTTTCTTTTTGCTTTGTCATGCTTCCAACACACCACCTCTACTCTCAAACAACCTTCTTCTTCGACCGATGCTACTCATAACTTCTCCAATACTATGCCTTCCAATCCCAAAATGGTAGATAAAGAAACGAAACCAAATATTTCACCCATACCCTTGGCCAGGTTAGAATATGACTTCCTAGAAGATCTAAAGAAGAAAAAAGCTAACATTTATTTGTTTGAACTTATGAAGATTCCACAAATTCAAGAGAATTTTATCAGAACTCTGTAAGGAAAAAATTTTGTTGGGCGCGGGCTAGTTTTGAGGGAAAATCATGACATGGGAGGTGGATGTGCATGCATAAGAAGCAACACATGTAAGGAATACACGCATGCATGTAAAGAAGCACATGCAAAACAGATGCACATGCAGAAGAGGAAGGCATGTGAGGAAGGCATGCAAGAAGACCTAGCCATGATAGGGTTAGGGTTTTAGTAAGAGAATGTAATGGAGGTAAGTCAAAAATATGTATAAGTAGGTACGTAGGAGGTTTAGGTCGGGGGTGGTGGTATTCGAGGTGGTTTTTGGAGGTTCGTTGTTGTTCCTTTTACGTTGGTCAATGTAACTATGATGAAAAAGGACAGAATGACTGTAAATCCGATCGATCTGTAACTTTTTGAGCTGAGGAGAGGGAATAAGGGAGATCTTGAGGGTTAGATCATAGGTTGAGGATGCTGGTGTGATCTAGTCCGCCTCATTGTAGATCTCGACTTGTTCTAATGGAGAATTGTAATGCGTGAAGCGTTGTATTTTTGGAACCATAATAATAATAAAAGAGAAGAGCAGCCAAATCTTTGTGGATGTAGCCCAGGAGGGGTGAACCATGGTAGATCATGTGTTATTTGATTGAATGTTACGTATCTCTTTTATTGTTAATCATTAGATGTTAAAAAAATGTGTGAATGACTAGATAGATATGCTCCTTTACATGCATGAGCAAGAATGACAAGGTATTCCATATAAGTTGAATGCTAAAGTAATAAATGAACACTACAGAGTTTAATCACATATCCCCACTCATTTCCTAGGCTTCAAGCACCTGAGCGTTGCAGCCACCCATAAGAACTATCTCGGGTGAGACTGTGCAGTGCATCCTATGTGTTGTGTTTCCTTATGGTTTACCATGAGGGTCGATAGTTTTAGGGGGGTTTTGTTGGAAACCAAGTCAACCTGAACCTGGGTCAGCCCCAGAAGGGTAGCAGGTGTAAACTATAACCAACAAATGGTTATGTTTTTGGTTAGAAAAGAAAGGGATTGAGTGAATGACATCTGTTGAAGAATTATGAAAAGAATTTCAGATCTGGTGACACAATGATAAAAGAATGAGAATATAAAAGGGGATGTTGAGACCATGGAACCCAACGAAGGTAGATATAGAGAGATGGTTGAAAACAAGGGAGATGGAATTTTCACAGAAAGATAGCAGAAACCTGAAGTTAACACCATGAAAATATTTAGACAATTACGTATTCAACGACTTGCATGAAGTATTTTTCTATGATTTCTTGCATGTGTTGTAGGAGTGGATATTGAGGTTGAAAGAAAACCACCCTACAAATCGGATCAGACAGCTAGAATGGAATCCTGTGGAGATCGCGCAGTTACAACAAGTTGACAATAAATTTACGCACGCAGTAGATTTCTGGTTAGATAACATTGTTGCAGGATTTATCACAGAATTTGCAGTAGATACTGCGAAGTCTTACAGTGCAGCAGAGCAACATTTCCTGAAGGGACCTTGAGTTAGGTATATTAGATCGTTGTATACTTCCATTAAGATGTTACTGTATAACAAAGGTGTAATGACAGTGGCCTTAGATAGCTAAACTTCCCTGCGTGCATGGGGGAAGCACTGACCAGAGATGGAGAAATGGAGGAAGAGATGGAGAAAGGAAAGAAGGAGGAGGCCTTGGATCCAATCATGATGGAGGAATACCAGATCAAGAAGATCATGGAAATAGCTAGGAGAACGCGCAATGGAGTACCCTACCAATATAATATGAACAATAAGAAGAGAGCCATAGTCGCGAGGGAAAGCTTGGAAAGTGATGAAGAAGCGATAGAGGATCTCTGGGATATGGAACATATTGAGGAAATCATGTGTGCAGCATATGAAAGGAAGACAAGAGGTATAAGAGCAGAAAACGGAGGCAAAACTCCTATCCATATCAATGTCAGTGTGGAACCCATAAATCCATGTGCGACTAATACACCAAAAAGAACACCACCATTTAGGCAACCGAATTTCAGTGGAAGAAACGTAGTAGAAGGTACATCTACACAGGGAGAAACAATTGGGGGAGCTATCTCAAGAAGAATTAGTCAAGGATATACACTGAGCGGAGGTAGTAGTTCAACATTCAGGATGGTAGGACATGATCCCACCATCAGGTTACCAGAATTCAAGGGGGAGGCATCAGAGGACCCTGAGAAGCACTTGTTCATCTATGAAAATATCTGGGAAGCAAAGCAGATCATATATGAGGATACCAAACTTGCATAGTTATCCATCACGCTAAGATATCATGCATTGGATTGGTACATGAGCTTAACTACAAACCGTCGACCAGGAACAACCAGAACAATTATGGATATCAAGAAGTTGTTGATAAATGAATTCCAGAAGCCTAGCTCCGAGGATCAGTACATGAACGAGATGATAGAGATCAGGCAGAAAACAGGAGAATCTATCTGAGAGATAGAATAGAGATTCAAACGATTGAAGGGAAAGATGAAGTATGCCATGACATATATGCAACATAGGAATTTGTTTTTGAATTCACTACTACCACACTTGAAATACACCTTGAGATAGCAGAATTTTCAGACCCAGGCAGAGGCTTTGCAGGAAGCCTTGCAACTAGAAGAGAACCGATATCAAAAGATAGATCCATAAATAAAGGATCTCAAGTAATACCTGAAGAATCTAACATTTCAATTAAACCAGAATGGGAGTAAGGAAAAAAGAGAAGTTGTGTGGTATACCACATGTAGGACATAAGGACACCACAAGAACGAATTCCCAACATTTGTGCAGTACATGGAAACATGACTGCCAAACCCTTTTCCGACATGAGGACTATGGTGTGAGATTTGTAAGACACAGAGGCATGATCCATATCACTGTCCAATGATGCAGAAATATCAGATAGTGCCTAAGAATTCATATTGCAACTTCTGCAAGTTAGTAGGCCATGATGACAAATATTGCAGGACAATGGAGCTGATGAGGGAAATAACATCAAACACCTATAGGGTGCAGGGGATGACAGGGAAATATGCACAACAATTTAACCAAGTACCAGCCCCATATAACACTACGCCACAACAATATAACACTACACAACCGTAGTACAATACCGTGCAGCCACAATATAATCTCGTACAATATAACCAAGTGCCACAGTACAACACACCGCGAGGAGATCCAACTGGCTATAGAGGTGGAGGATGAGGTAGAGCAGGATTTGGAAGAGGCGGAGGACCAATGGTATTCCATAATTGTCAAAAACCGAAACACTATGCAAGAGAATGTCCACTCCCACCTGTGACATGTATGTATTTTCGTGCATCTGACCATGACACAGAAGATTGTTCGACACTATTGGGGAATATCTAGGAAAAGAGAAATCAAAAGAATCAGAATGTTCAATGAATTTATACATAAGTGAGGGATGATGGAATAAACATCAACATAGTTACACGCAGAGGAGATAAGACAAGAGAGGACGCGATACAAGATCTAGCACAACACTAATGGGTGAATAAAAATGTTGAACCACAGAAGCAGTTTGATGCGCATAACAAAAAGGAGATATTCAAGCAAGACAGACAAGAATTCTTGAAGCTAGACATTGCATCTACATCAACTGCGCAACATACTAAGGATGTACCAACATACGAGATGCCTTTATTGCTGGATCACACTAATGAAGCACAACCCATAGGACAAGTAAGTACCATAAAGACTTTTCTACAATCATGTTTTAAACTACTAAAGGATCCATCATTTGTTAAAGTGTTACAAAAGATGTTAGAAATATGTAACATAGATGTAGAGGGAAAGCTATAATAGAAAACAATTAATCATCTGCATACGAGGAGGAGGACAATCAGAGAATTTAGACTAAACACCAACATTGGAGATTTCAACATGGGGGATATCATACAAGTTTTAGGCTTTAAAGTGAATGTACTACCCAAGAAGACATGGCAATGTATGGGATATTCCACATTAGTATATTCACCTGTTCAACTGAAAATAGAAAATCAACGTAGGGTTATGCCAATCGGAAGGCTAAAGGGTGTGACAGTAGATCTGGATGGAGTGTGCACTAAAGCCGATTTTGAAGTGATAGAAATAGTGGATGGCACAACACCTTATCCAACATTGCTTGTCTTTGATTAGGTGTTTTATAACCAGGAAATAATTAATATGAATACGAGGAAGATGGCATTCAAGTCCAGAGAGTATAGAATCATTGCGCTATTAGATCCATCAGAAGGAGAAAGGTTTGTAGAACCCACTTGTTTAGACCTGGAGGAAATTAACTAGTTATTCAGGACCACCACACGAGAAGAAGATTATTTGAATCTAACTGCAGATGGGGTACTCAGTTGGAGAAGTATCATGTCATGCACGTCAGGCTCAAATACAGGGTTGGAGAATTGGCAGTAGAGATTACATGAAGTCTCCACAATAAGGTGTGTAAGAATAGACCTCATAGTAAGATGGGTAGGCACAAAGATAAGAGAACCTCCCATCTTTCATTGGGTTAATGACTTAGAAGAATTCCTAGAAATATATGAAGATGAAGTGTTATAAAATCAGAGTCTTTTAGATCTATATATAGCACTCAAGGAAACACCTGCAAGATGGTGGGTTGTGCACAAAGAGACAGTCAAGGACTGGTACCAATGTAAGCAATTATTGGGCATCAGATTTGCTACAAAACAGGGAAGCAACCAATTTCATAGATATGAAGGAAAGGGGACACCAGCCGAACACTTGGAGAAGTGCAGAACATTATGGAGAATGACACCACCAGAAGAATGGTCTCATCACTTTATTCACACATTGGAAGGGATTCCAGCAAACTGGTATGTAGACCAGGAATAGCACAGAGGAACTGCAGAATGGGCAACATTACAGCAGAATTTTATAGTCACCTTCTCATTTGAACATGAGAACCCCAACATAGATTCAACACTCAAAAATATCATAGGGGAAATATTCATTGAAGAATGAGAGGTTGAAATTATAACAGAGTATCAACAACAGAACAAACAGACAATGAAAAAACTATTGTCATGCTACCAAGTGCAGGAAGAAGCACCAGATGAAGATGAGCCATGCAAAATTCAAATTACATAAATAGAAGGAGAAAGGGAGTGGAAGGTCCATCTCTNGCGGAGGTAGTAGTTCAACATTCAGGATGGTAGGACATGATCCCACCATCAGGTTACCAGAATTCAAGGGGGAGGCATCAGAGGACCCTGAGAAGCACTTGTTCATCTATGAAAAGATCTGGGAAGCAAAGCGGATCATATATGAGGATACCAAACTTGCACAGTTATCCATCACTCTAAGATACCGTGCATTGGATTGGTACATGAGCTTAGCTACAAACCATCCACCAGGAACAACCAGAACGATTATGGATATCAAGAAGTTGTTGATAAATGAATTCCAGAAGCCTAGCTCCAAGGATCAGTACATGAACGAGATGATAAAGATTAGGTAGAAAATAGGAGAATCTATCCAGGAGATAGAATAGAGATTCAAACGATTGAAGGGAAGATGAAGTATGCCATGACATATATGCAACATAGGCATTTGTTTGTGAATTCACTACTACCACACTTGAAATACACCTTGAGATAGTAGAATTTTCAGACCTAGGCAGAGGCTTTGCAGGAAGCCTTGCAACTAGAAGAGAACCGATATCAAAAGATAGATCCATAAATAAAGGAGCTCAAGTAATACCTGAAGAATCTAACATTTCAATTAAACCAGAATGGGAGTAAGGAAAAAACAGAAGTTGTGTGGTATACCACATGTAGGACATAAGGACACCATAAGAACGAATTCCCAACATTCGTGCAGTACATGGAAACATGACTGCCAAACCCTTTTCTGACATGAGGACTATGGTGTGAGATTTGTAAGACATGGGGGCATGATCCATATCACTATCCAATGATGCAGAAATACCAGATAGTGCCTAAGAGTTCATATTGCAACTTCTACAAGTTAGTAGGCCACGATGACAAATATTGCAGGACAATGGAGCTGATGAGGGAAATAACATCAGACACCTATAGGGTGCAGGGGATGACAGGGCAATATGCACAACAATTTAACCAAGTACCAACCCCATATAACACTGCGCCACAACAATATAACACTGCGCAACCGCAGTACAATACTGTGCAACCAAAATATAATCTCGTACAATATAACCAAGTGCCACAGTACAACACACTGCGAGGAGATCCAACTGGCTATAGAGGTGGAGGATGAGGTAGAGAAGGATTTGGAAGAGGCGGAGGACCGATGGTATTCTATAATTGTCAACAACCGAAACACTATGCAAGAGAATGTCCACTCCCACCTGTGACATGTATGTATTTTCGTGCATTTGACCATGACACAGAAGACTGTCCGACACTATTGGGGAATATCCAGGAAAAGAGAAATCAAAAGAATCAGAATGTTCAATGGATTTATACATAAGTGAGGGATGATGGAATAAACATCAACATAGTTACGCGCGGAGGAGACAATATAGGAGAGGACGCAATGATACAAGATCTAGCACAACACTAATGAGTGAATAAAAATGTTGAACCACAAAAGCAGTTTGATGCGCAGAACAAAAAGGAGATATTCAAGCAAGACAGACAAGAATTCTTGAAGCTAGACATTGCATCTACATAAACTGCGCAACATACTAAGGATGTACCAACATACGAGATGCCTTTATTGCTGGATCACACTAATGAAGCACAACCCATAGGACAAGTAAGTACCATAAAGACTTTTCTACAATCATGTTTTAAACTACTAAAGGATCCATCATTTGTTAAAGTGTTACAAAAGATGTTAGAAATATGTAACATAGATGTAGAGGGAAAGCTATAATAGAAAACAATTAATCATCTGCATACGAGGAGGAGGACAATCAGAGAATTTAGACTAAACACCAACATTGGAGATTTCAACATGGGGGATATCATACAAGTTTTAGGCTTTAAAGTGAATGTACTACCCAAGAAGACATGGCAATGTATGGGATATTCCACATTAGTATATTCACCTGTTCAACTGAAAATAGAAAATCAACGTAGGGTTATGCCAATCGGAAGGCTAAAGGGTGTGACAGTAGATCTGGATGGAGTGTGCACTAAAGCCGATTTTGAAGTGATAGAAATAGTGGATGGCACAACACCTTATCCAACATTGCTTGTCTTTGATTAGGTGTTTTATAACCAGGAAATAATTAATATGAATACGAGGAAGATGGCATTCAAGTCCAGAGAGTATAGAATCATTGCGCTATTAGATCCATCAGAAGGAGAAAGGTTTGTAGAACCCACTTGTTTAGACCTGGAGGAAATTAACTAGTTATTCAGGACCACCACACGAGAAGAAGATTATTTGAATCTAACTGCAGATGGGGTACTCAGTTGGAGAAGTATCATGTCATGCACGTCAGGCTCAAATACAGGGTTGGAGAATTGGCAGTAGAGATTACATGAAGTCTCCACAATAAGGTGTGTAAGAATAGACCTCATAGTAAGATGGGTAGGCACAAAGATAAGAGAACCTCCCATCTTTCATTGGGTTAATGACTTAGAAGAATTCCTAGAAATATATGAAGATGAAGTGTTATAAAATCAGAGTCTTTTAGATCTATATATAGCACTCAAGGAAACACCTGCAAGATGGTGGGTTGTGCACAAAGAGACAGTCAAGGACTGGTACCAATGTAAGCAATTATTGGGCATCAGATTTGCTACAAAACAGGGAAGCAACCAATTTCATAGATATGAAGGAAAGGGGACACCAGCCGAACACTTGGAGAAGTGCAGAACATTATGGAGAATGACACCACCAGAAGAATGGTCTCATCACTTTATTCACACATTGGAAGGGATTCCAGCAAACTGGTATGTAGACCAGGAATAGCACAGAGGAACTGCAGAATGGGCAACATTACAGCAGAATTTTATAGTCACCTTCTCATTTGAACATGAGAACCCCAACATAGATTCAACACTCAAAAATATCATAGGGGAAATATTCATTGAAGAATGAGAGGTTGAAATTATAACAGAGTATCAACAACAGAACAAACAGACAATGAAAAAACTATTGTCATGCTACCAAGTGCAGGAAGAAGCACCAGATGAAGATGAGCCATGCAAAATTCAAATTACATAAATAGAAGGAGAAAGGGAGTGGAAGGTCCATCTCTCGAATAAGGAGTATTTATTGTTCCAATCAAGGTGAAGAAAGTAAATATCAGGACAAATGATAATCCCAAAATGGCTAGCATTGGAGATTACTGGGATGAAAAAACAATAGAAAGAATAACAGAGTTGTTGCACGAGTATAGTGACCTGTTTCCAACAACCTTTACAAAGACGAAAGGCATAGTAGGAGATCTAGGAGAGACGAAGATACCTCTCAAACCTGAAGCTAGGTCAGTTAGAAAATGACCATATCAACTGAACCCAATATATAAGAAAAAATTAAAAGAAGAAATCGATAGAATGTTGTAGGATGGAATCATAGAATCAGTGGAGGAATCTGAATGGGTAAGCCCTATGGTATTTTAGGAGATGAAGTAGGGAGGGATAAGGATTTGTGTATATCTCAAGAAATTGAATGATTCTTTCCTACATGACCCTTTTCCTACCCCTTTCACAGATGAGGTGTTAGAGAATGTAGGAGGCCAGGAAGCATACTCATTCACAGATGGATTCTCAGGCTACCATCAGATCAAGATAGCTCTAGAAGACAGGTAAAAAACCACTTTTTCCACAGAATGGGGATCCTACTAGTATAAAGTCATGCATTTTGTACTAAAGAATGAAACAACAATATTCTCAAGAGTAATCATAACTGCATTCAAAGAATTCATCCATCATTTTTTAGAAGTATATCTGGATGATTGGACAGTCTATAGTTTGTTGAAATACCATGTAGAGGTGTTAAGACTAATGTTGGAAAAATGGAAGCAGTGTCATATATCATTAAATATCAAGAAGTGCATCTTTGGGACACCTTTTGGGATACTATTGGGCCACATAGTGTGAAAACAAGGATTTCTAGTAGACCCTACAAGTTTGCAGTGATTGTCAATTTACCACCACCAAAATCAGTACACCAGTTGAGAAAAACATTGGGACACACAAGATACTACAGAAAATTCATAAAAGGGTATGCGCAGATCACCGCGTCGATGGAGAAACTGTTGAGGAAAGATAGTAAATTTCAGTGAAATGAAGATTGTCAACAAGGATTGGACACTCTAAAAGAGAAAATGGTAACAAAACCAATATTAGTATTCCCAGATTGGAAAAAGAAATTTCATATGCATGTAGATGCATCATCCATATGGAGCTATTCTGGCATAGCCAGGAGCAAGAGAGTTAGACCATCCGATAGCATTTGCAAGCAAAAAGTTGTCAGAGTCAGAGCAGAACCACAATACTACATAAAGAGAAGGCTTAGAAATGGTATATGCACTACAAAAGTTCAAAAACTATCTTCCTGGGAGAAACTTTAAAATGTTCACAGACCATTCTTCTCTCAAATACCTAGTCAATAAGCTAGTGTTGGGTGGAAGAATTTGTAGATGGTTACTGTTGTTTCAAGAATTTGACTTTGAAGTGATAGTCAAACCAAGGAAGTTGAATGTAGGACCTGATCACCTGTCAAGGATCACCAATGGAGAGGAACCTACAAATTTAGAGAACAACTTCCTTGATGCATAGTTATTTTTAGTCCAAGTAGCTGATGAATATTTTGCTAACATCATTCAATACTTGAGTACAGGGACTGTTATAACCCTAATTTTCACCAGACATGCTTACCTGGCATCAGGCCATCTCAGATTCCTTCTTTTCCAAAACACTGATGAACAACTCTTCTTAAAAACCCCTTTTATAAAGGTCCATGCATCCTAATCCATTACTGAACGTGTGTACATGCTAGTTGACCCAAGACATCCCGCGTGTACCTACAAAAGCACGAAAAAAGGAAAGTTGTTGACGAAACACACAGTTTTGGGTAAGTTAACTAAACCTTTCATCCATGCATGGTCGGACATTCGACCAAATACCTAGCTCCTTCTAACCTATAAAAGAAGGGGTAGGGGTCCCATTTGGAAGAGGAGAATCATAGTAAAGAAACTATACCCGATTAAGCATTCCCTTTGTCCCAACCTTTAGCCATCCTTGTGCAAAGAGAAGTATAGAGAAAAGTAGTTGGAAGACAGTGGAAGAAGAGCCTAGGACCAGGATCGAGGAGCAGTGGCCGACTTTATCATTGTAAGGTATCATTGTGAAGTTAATAAAAGAATTGCTTTTCCCGTCCCGCCATATGAGGTTTTCATTGTTTATTGCGTACATGTTGATTAAATCTCTAACCCATTAATCTATAGATCAAATGCATGTGGAGTTCTTTGTTTGTCTTTTGTGAATGTAGGTCAGCCTTGGGAGGAGAGTTGCAGTCAAAGAGAAACCAAGCGTGAAGAGGGATCGATATCAAACGCCAGAAATAAGGTATGTTCACTTGATATTCTTAACTGTGTATTTTCTTAAGAATGATGGGGATTAGGTCCGGGATGATGGTAAAAAGTAGGAATCATTAGGTCTTTTCTACATGCATGATAAAACCCTAAGTGCTAGTCCATAGGGGGATTTCCCACCCACAACAGAATTGGCGACCATACTGGGGATTTCTCTCAGGTTTTCTGGGGATACTTTTTGGTAGTTTTAAATTGGTTTCATCACCTTTTTTCTGAGTTTATGCAAGATTCTGAGCTAGTAGGGATTCTGGTCTTCCATACCAATACTCCCTGCTTTCTATGATTGGCTGCATTTTCTTTTTGGGATTCATAGAGGTACACATGGCCTGTATAAGGCATGCATGCATGTACACGTGCCCTACCTTCACACAGCCCGCGTGCATACACCTGCTGATGAAGTGCTAGCTGCGTGTCTGAGAACCCAGGAAATCCTTCTCAGGAAGAGGTATTCATCCTCTCCCCTATAGAAGTGATCCTTCTCAAGGATCTTCTGGGTCCTTCTAGGTCTCTAATTGAATAGTCCATAGTCAGGTAAAAACCTCAGATCATCTTTTTCCTTGCATCTTTTTCTGTCAAAGTAAGTTTCTATGTCTTCAAGGGATTCTGGTCCTCAATACCAGTACTCCCTACCTGAGCTTAGCCACTTGTCTTGCTTCTTTTGAGGAAAAATAGAGGCACACACGGCCTGTAGTGGGCCTACACATGTGCATACATGTCCTGTCTTTGGGCAGCCTGTGTGCATACACTGGCTGTTTAAGTGACAGTCGGGTGTCTATCTAGAAACTGTTGAGGAGGCCGTCATCCTCTTCCCTGTCAATTTTTTACTTCCCAAGTTTTTCTTGTTTCTTTCTGGTCTCTGTCATAAGTAGTTTTAGCCTAGTTTGTATTCCAACATAGCTTGCTT
This sequence comes from Picea glauca, assembly GCA_000966675.3. Lineage (NCBI taxonomy): Eukaryota > Viridiplantae > Streptophyta > Pinopsida > Pinales > Pinaceae > Picea > Picea glauca. The sequence continues at coordinate 187,629 of JZKD02S0211088.1, forward strand.
TTTCATTTAAAAGATTTTTTGTGTTTCCTAGATTTTTAACTTATTTTTAGCTTGAAATTTTAAGAAAAATGAGTTGCATTTTGAAAAACAATTCCACCTCATGGCCGGGGGGCATGAATCGTGCATTCATCAGTTTCTTTTAGAATCTTTTGTTATTTCTTCTTTGATTGGAAGAAAATATAAAAAAAAAACTTAGTTTGTTAGATCTCTTTCTTTCCTGGCATTTTCTTTACATTGTCATTTGAAAAAGAAAAAGAAATTAGTATAGCATTGTGTATTCTTCTGATTTTAAAAGAATTTCAAAAAAAATAAAATAAGAAATATAATCATTCTTTGCCAGTGTTCATGTAAGTGTCATCATTTTTCACAAAGAGTCTTAATAACATCAGTTGCACTATCATACCCCTTTTGAGTAAATCAAGCCTTAAAAAGAGCGCTAATTAAAAATTACTAGACTTTATGTTTGTAGGGTCCATCAACTAGATTAGGCTAGAGCCTTGATTTAGGTTGGAGAGGAAACTCTTCAAGGCTATAAAACAAACATACAAGTCTGTGCTAAGGAGTGTATAAGTCCATTATTGTGAAAGTTGTCTGGGACCCCCCTCTAACATAGGGGATAAACACGAGGTCGCGTGTGGAAAGGTAGCAGAGATAACCCCTCCAAATCCGGACCAATCGTAGTGGAGAACACATATAGAGGGATTGTCTTGGGATTCCGTTAATTGCATTTTCCACGAAGCTTCATGGGTCTCAAATCCATTCGAGGTCCTCAGTTGTCTTCCGGACCACTTTCTTTCGATACCCTTGGCAGGTTTCGGGCTTGATACCCTGCTCATTGTGGTCTACCCGATTGTCGACTGTACCTGCTTGGTGATTGTTTGTGCATTGGCAACCTAATTGCCTATCTTTCTAGTGACATACACAGGTGACTACGGAAGTATACCACGGTACCTAGGATAGACATTGGGCCACACTTTACAGAGTATACTCGAAGGGTGCTTTCATTTTCGAGTTGCACTTGCACCGGTAAGTTGCTCTAGTGTTGGTCGGTGTAACTGTTCTTCCAACTAGTTAATCATTTGCTTGATTTGCCTTTAGGAACTTTTAGTGTGTGCTTTGGGCTCCCTAGTTTTCCATAGTGAGTTAGTCAGTCGTGGATTTTTGTCTCTGACATAGGGTGGTGGACCACCCACTCCATCGATCATGAGGACTTTTTAGTCTTCCACTTAGAAACGTGGAGCCGCCTTTTTATAGGCGTTGTTTTGATACCACTGGTTTGCCAGAGTCAGTGCGTGAGACTTTTACGGACTTGAATGATCTTGCAAGGGGAGAGCCTGTGCATAGGATATTCATGGCTAATTTTCCTGACCATACCAACCAAGGAACCCCTTCTCAAGGGGATTCTTGTGCTTTTCCCTTCTTCGAAAGCATTGTTGTCCCTTTGATGGCCACTTTGTACCTTCCTGGGTTGAATGTGGGACTACCAGTTTGGTTGGGTGCCATTCCAAATGTCCTGAATGCTCTCGACGCTTCTCAGTTAAGCACCTTAAGTCATGGGAACCCTGTTGATGTTTCTTCATCATCAGAGTCTTCTCCTCCTCCTTCTCCCACCTCTAGTGAAAGTATAGTTACTAGTAACTGAAGGTCTAAACGAAATAAAAAGAGGAAGAATAGGAAGAAGAAATCACCAACCTCTGCGAGTCATGTTGGAGATAGGTTGAAAACCTCTGCAATTCGCATTGAAGACCAATACCCAGCCTCTGCAAGTTATGTTGGGGGTAATCACCCACCCTCTACAAGTCATGCTGGGGGAAAAAGTCCAGTCCCTGCTAGTCATACTAGCAATAGGTCTGTAGCCTCTGTGAGTCATGTTATCGACCCATCACTAACCTCTGCAAGTCATGTTGGAGATGTGCAACCAACCACTGCCAGTCATGTTGGGGGCATTGATTCTGTTGAGAAACCTAGACAGATAGAACGTAAGCCTAAGTTCCCTTGTAATCTTTGCAAGGGAGATCACTTTACTCATTTATGCCCTGGCAGTCCAGAGGTACAAAGATTGTGGTCCCTGTCTGCAAGCTCTTCTGATTCTGAGTCTTCTAAGGATTCCTCACAGTATATTCATCCATTGGTTGAGAAAGTGGTCATGCCGATGCAGTCATCGGTTGATGAGATGCAAACATTGCGTAGAAGAAAAATCTGGTAGTCAGAGATGCAAACTATTGATTGATTGCAAGACACTTATACAAGATGGGTGCAGACAACATATTGAGAAGATGTGTAATAGAACATGAAAGGCCTAGGATTTTAGCAGAGGCCCATGAGGGAATAGATGGATGACATTATACAGGAAAAGCTATCGCACAGAAGGTATTGTGCACATGACTATGGTGGTCAGCCATTCATAGAGATGCAAAGGACTAATGCCAGAGATATGATGTATGTCAGAGGGTTGGAAAACCTAATAGACGGGATGAGATGCCCTTGAGACCACAAGTAACCTTGCAAGTATTCGACAAATGGGAAATAGATTTTGTGGGACCAATTAATCCACCAACAAAGAGGTCAGGAGCAAGGTATATCATTACTGCGATAGAGTACTTAACAATATGGGCAGAAGCAGCACCGGTAAAATATTGCAGCACAGAGACAACAACACACTTCTTGTTTGAGCAAGTGATCACTAGAGTTGGATGTCCAAGGATTTTGATGAGTGACCAAGGAAATCACTTCATCAATAGTGTTATAAAGGCTATGACTAAGGAGTTTGAAGTCTATCATCAAAAGAGTACACCATAACACCCTCAAGCAAATGGAACAATGGAATCCCTTAATAAGATCCTAGAGAATGCACTGACAAATATCTGCAACATCAAAAGGGATGATTGCAACTTGAAGATACCAACAGTATTATGGGCATACAGGACTACATGCCAGAGATATGTATATAGTGTAAAAAAAAAAAAAAAAAAAATCCATAAAAAGTAAAAAGGATAAAAATAAAAACAATTAAGTGCACATGGAGGGCCTCGACAGAATAGAACTGGGCAGATGGAATAGGGTGCTGCAAGAAAAAAAAGGTTTGAAAATGCGACACACAGAAGAGAAGTTAATGGGTAGAAAGGTAAAATGTGCAGGAAACACAATGAAAAGTGAAAAAGTGACAAGTATCAGTGCGACACAGTTGTCACTTCCCCATCCCTCTATAAAGTTGGAAAGAGGGGGGAAACCGACCCATTGTGTTATTTTCTAAGGAGAAAAATGTCGATTCGAGCGGAAGAGAGATATAGTGTGAATTTGTGCTACCATATGTCGAGTTGAGAGCTTGTAGTTTGGATTTAACCACCATGTCACCACCGAGGGTTGGAGAACCAAGTAGAACTGAACGAAGCACATGGATTAGCACATGGGTACCATAAGGCGGAACCAACAAGATGCCCATAGTGGTGGATGTGGATGAAATCCACACACCAGAGTATGAGAAAACCACATTACATGTGCAGGAGGAGCAGGAACATGCATAGGAGCATGGGAAGCTAGTAGAGAACATCGAACAGACAAAATCTGATGTGTCCAGGGGAAAACGGCTGCAAGAATCAGAACCAACCATGGATTCCATGCAACAGGGCCTAGAGCTAGAACCGAAGAAAGAAATAGAGAAAGTGGGTGGGGTATCGTCCCCACAAGGGAAAAAGAAGTTGAGAGCAGAAAGTAGTATGCAGGGCATGCAACACACAAAAACAGAGCTAAGTATAGTAATGCCAAAAATTCCAAATAAAGTGAAGATCGAGGATAACATGGTAGGAGGAGTCGATAGAATTAAATACTTCGACCATGATGTCTCGGATGCCACAAATTTCCTATATTTAGTAGCGCAGAGCTACCTAGAGAGCAGGGGAGAGGGCCCATCAGGCGCACCACTGTTGGAGCCTACATAGTGGATCCTGGGACTGTACAACACCGACATCATGAACCTACTAGACATACCGCACTTTGGGCATGGGAAACACATAAAAGGATGTGTTAAAAAGTTGTTAGCAAGGGTGCACATAGGCATCTCATGGATGGACAGGCCAGTAATGATCAACGTTGACCTCATCGCAGAGATTACAGGGCTACCCACAGATGGGGAGAAGTTGGAGCAATACCTAGAAGACAAGACTAAGGAGAAATCCATCTCAGATGAGATCAAAGTGAAGTATGGCGCAAAGAGGGGGAATAGAGGTATCAGGATCAATGACATCAATGATCTTGCGACATGATTTGCAAACAGATTGCTCGGTTGTAAATTAATGTGAAAGTGCCAAAAAGAAGAAGTTCCCACAGGAGTAGTAGTAGTTGTGGCACAGTGAGAAAAGGGGATCTCGATGAGATGGGCCCCATATCTACTGAACTCATTCCTTGAATATTGTAAGGATGTGCAAGAATGGGGCTCTAAGTTCCACTACTCGTGGTTAATCATCCTCATTGCACTTATGGGGTGGCACGAACCTAAATACACAATGTTCTTCTAAGGACAAGCAAATGTGGTGCAGTGTGCTACACATCGTTGCGAAGCACAATAGATCCCAAGGTAAAGAAAATCAACGATGACATGTTCACTTAGTACTTAAAAAATATCTGTAACAACTCAGCAGATACATGGAGGATCTCACCAAAAATAGTCCAAGATTATGGACAGATAGCGAAATTTCGGGCATCACGTCACAACATGTGGCTACAGGAAAAGAAGGACCCAACTAAGGAGTGGTTGTAGCTAAAGTATTTTGTGATGATGCAGGACATCCACATGGAGGTCTAGGAGTGGCATGAGGAGTGGAAAGTGCCAGAGATTCCAATATCAATGCCAACATTACAAACCCAGACGCAAGGTAGCACAGTCCCCGTGCAACTGATGTAACACCATGTTTCCCCCAGCCTCTAAATATAAATATATGGGCCAAGGAACTATGGAAAACTTAAAAGTGTGAATGTTTGATTTGATTGACCTTGTGTAGAAGGTCGATGAATGTAAATTCTATTATTTTAATATAAAATGGTTACGTGTTGCATGACTCCTGAAAGAGGGAATGTGCTAAGAGAGACCACGAAATGTTGTGAAAGGTGGTGGAGGGGACTAGGAATGGTTGCGTTAACCTCCACTGAACCAGTACCATGCTAGCATTAATTTTCTCAGATTAGAACAACCCCCCTGACCCAGGAATGAATTACAGTTGGGCTAGTAGGTGGGAAGGCCTCCTCAAGAGTTAATGAGGGGATGGGGAAAACCACCCATCCATCAGGCTTCTAGACCTGACCACGGACTGGAAATTTGAGCCACATGAAATTTTGCAGAGAAAAGGAAAGAAAGGAAGTGTGGTGGGCAGAGGGAGACCTGCGAAGAAAATGCAAAGATGAGAGAGGAAGCTCTCGGGTCAGAGGAAGGACTGAAAGAGGAAACAGTGAGTTATGATCACAAAAAATAGAGATTGAACTAGGAGGACAGTAACCTTCATCCTTATCTATGTCTGTATTGGGAGAAGAAGAGTAACCTTCATCCCTAACTTTCATTGAGCTGGAAGTAAGATATTGAATCTCAAATCATTGTTGCTTAAGCTCGGGGGTAGCCAGTGATAAATCCATTGGGAGTGACTGAGCCTATGGTTGGGTGGAAATGAGCACCCCTTTCAACAATTTCATCACACTATATGGTTCTGATAAGTGTTTTCTTGCCTTATGCTTTGAATTGTAAGTAATGGATGTATGCGAGTATTTATATGTCTATAAAGGGTTCTTTCTCTGTGTTAAATGATTAAGTTATGAATATGCGTTCATTCCCTTGAGAACCTATATATCTTCTTGATTTTCCATATGTCCATGTTTAGTCACTCAAATGCACTCTCCCAAGGAGCTACATCATCGTTCCAAAGTCGGAGAAAGCCTCTTGGCATAGTTACCATCTTGGTAAACCCACAAGTTACCTTGCCTTGACTTAGAGCTTAAAGACCTAGAATTTGGGAAGGTGTTTCCTTCAGACTAGTATTCTAGGAACCTTGGAGCTTGCAGCTCCAAGATGTCTAATTGTTGTGAGTCGTCGATCGGCATCAAGAAGTGACCAAGTGTTGAAGAACCAAAATAGAGGAATGTCAGGAGGGTGAGAATAATTTCCTTTCAAGAAATCCTTCGAACTAAGTTATCGAAATCCCTGAATGCAAGGAGTGCGTGGGAAATCAAAATCCTTTAAGGATCAAGCTCATAAGGGATAACACTTTTAGAAGTGTCGACGACATCCAAGAGTAGGACTCGTAGGAGGAGAAAAGGTTCAAAACCTTTGAAGACTGATAAATATTCTAAGTCGAGAGAAATCAGAAGCTCAAGAGGAGGAGCGATAATGGTCGTTGGATCACAGTACCAAGAATCAACAATCATCTCATTTGTGTAAAGTGCACGAGCCTTAATGCTTCACATCCACAGGAGAGAGAACCTATCAAGGTTTGAGACTTGATGTTTCCGAATCTCGAAGAGCCAAAAAGCTGAAGTGGAATCTCATTTGTTCGATCATCCGAAGCAGACCTGAGCCATCGGATCGTCTGAAGTGAACGTCAAGCGTTGGACCGACCAGGTGAATATGAGCTGTCAGAAATCATGATTTCAGGAGGAGCCAAGTTTGAAACTTTATACTCCCAAAGCACGAAGAGCCAGAGAGTTGAAGTGATTTTGTACCATCCATCGTCAAGGAGGACAGGTGGCATGAGATCCATGGCTTCAGGTAAATTGCATTGGGGTTCCGGTTGAAAGTTGAAATCTCTGAAACCTGAATATTTGAAGTAACATCGATCGTCGGATTGGTCGGAGTAGATATGAGCCCTCGGATCACCCGAAGCAAAGATCGGATGCTGTGATTTCAGGAGAAGGGGAGTTTTGAAAGTTGATATTTCTGAAGTCCAAACTTCTAGAAACCTGAAGTCAATCTCAACCGTCCGATCAACTGAAGTAAAGTTGAGTCATCCAATCAGCCAAAGTGACTATTAGGCATGGGATCACCTGAAGTGAATCTGAGTCATTGGGTTCAGAAGAGACGTGGAGAATATCTGAGCACTCTGGGTGAAGACCTAAAGTAATCCTCGATCGTCAGATCAAGAGGACACGCGACAGAATTGTACATACTTCAAGGGGAGAGAAAAGTTTGAAATTTGAAATCTCAGAAGTCCGAAGACCCGAAGGAGATCTTGACCGTTGATCGAGAAGAGGGTCGAAGGACCGTTGATCTAAGTTGAAAGGTAAAACACTTGAAATAGAAGAAGGACAATGGATTTAAGAGGACATGTGTCCACAGATCGTTAACTCTGAAAGGTTGAAGTACAGAAAAAGGGTAGGGTTTGAGGTTTTAAAATCCCGAAGTCCGGAATCGTGAATAGATCACATCTGTTGATCTAGGAAAGGCAGATCTGGTCCATAGATTCAGAATAAGAATATATGAACTTTCAGTTCAGATAGCATTGTCAATATCGGGAGATCGACGATCCCATAGAATTTTGGGGATAGGAGTTGCACGAACATTAAAAAGTTGAGGGCGGGCTGCAATTCAAACCGTGGTTTTGAAAAGAGGACACATGGAGGCTCAAGGAGAATTGTGGGTTGAAAATTAGTTTGTTTTCAAACCTCCTTTGGTCGTGCTCGCAATTGTGTGTTTGCATGAGGTCATCACCCAAGGTCACATCTGAGGAGAGGCCAATAAAAAAGGGGTTAACGCCAACTCAGATACTTCGCTGAAGCGCAAAGGAGAAGGTCACTGGTATCATAAGACCTGCATCAGAGGCTGAAAGGGCCTATGTCTGATTTAGAGGTGAGACTATCATGGTCTCAAAGTATCGTTTGATTTATAATCGAAGAATATTGACCAGAGGCTTGGGCTGAGTCCCAAACTTTCCAAATTAGAACCCGTAGAGAGAAAGAGGATTTGTTCCTGTAAGGAGGACATAATTTTTTATTTTTAGCCCCATCGTGGGTGTGTTACAAATTGGTATTAGAGCATAGTTACAACACTTGGCCTTCTTGGGCTCATGGACGAGTCACTTAAAATCTCTATTTGGAGTACTTTTAAAATAATGACACTCTACCTTACCTCTTTCTTAAAAAGTCTGATTAAAAATGTTATTAAATAAAAGAATGAAACTTTCTACTGAGTGTATTGATCCGTGTATGCTAATAATAAGTGTTTTTTTCAACACTCAATCAGTCAGTAAATCATGGGAAAAATCCAATACTAAAGGATGGTGACATGTCATGAAGTGGGGGATGGCTCCCACAACTGAGACGAAGAATCTGACGAAAGGAGAGAGGTGGAAGCCCCTCCTGATTTGGCTGAAACTGTAAGGAGCCTTAGGGCCGAGTTATAGAGTTTCAAGGCTGATAACGAAAGATTGATAAAGGAGCAAGAGAAACCAACAAAAAATAGCACAGTATTGCTACAAAGCTTGTCTAACATACAGAGGAAATTGCAGCATGAACCCACAACCAGTCATGTGGATCGATGACATAAGAAGAGAATTCAGAGTCCACCCGAGATCTGAAAACATGACTCCATAAGTGATCCCACTGGGAGAATTACCACGAAGAAGTTCCAACCTAGAGGCAGGGGACACTCATTGGGAGATTCCTCTGGAAAGGAAGCTGACAACTCCGAAGGATATTCTAGTAGCAGGACCAACTCACATTCTCAAAGGAAAGGAAAGAAGCGGAAGAGTTCCAAAACCCATGGTCCTAAAGAGTTCAAGAAATCCAAAGCACCCTATTTTGATGGAGAGATTAAGAAGGGAGAAGAGGTGGAAGCTTGGCTTCTTGTTTTAAAGAAGTATTTCAGACTCCATGACTACTATGAAAACTTGAAGGCTCGAATAGCCATCTTCAACCTAAATGGAAAGGATTCCATATGGTGGGAAGACCTTAGGAATGTGAAAGGAGTCCATGAGAAGGAATTATCATGGAAACAGTTTGAGAAATACTTCAGGAAGCAATATCTGTCAGAAAAATACATGGATGGGAAAACTAAGGAATTCTATGAGCTCACGTTGGGGCAACTCACCATAGATGGATTTGTCAATAAATTCCTTGAACTACTAAGGTATGTACCCTACATAAAATATGAAAAATAAAAAATGTAGCGGTTCATTAGTGGGTTACCTCAGACCTACCGAGATAGGATTGAGTTTGACGAGCCAAATACCTTAGAAGAAGCTATCTGAAAGGCGAGGTACTGTTATGAACAGTTTGGGAGTAAGACAAGACCCCACGAGGACTGGAAGAAGAGGAGTAGTTCAGGATTCCATAAGAAGGGGTTTAAATCCTCAAGATTTAGAAACTATGAAAAACATTCTAGAAGGAGCCTTCCTACTAGAAGTGTATATCAAAAAAATTTCCCCTCTCAAAGTGGAAATAAACCTTTTAAGACAATCCCAACAAAGACCAATAACCTAAAGAAGGAACCCTTAAAATGTTGGGGTTGTGGAGAGGATCATAAATTGAGGGACTTCCCACACCGACAACAAAACAGTAAGAGAGTCTACAATATCCAAGAAGCTACCACCGTCAATGATGTGTCTAGGAGCATGCCACGAATCTATGCAGCCTTGGACAATAATCAAGCCGACCACCAAGATTCAATAGTGGAGCTGGAAGGTATGATCGCCAACCAACTAGTTTCTATTTTAATTGACCCAGGTTCTAATTTGAGTTATGTGGCCCCTTAGACTATTGATAAGTGTAAACTGCAACCAATTAGATATGTTAATCCATGGTTGGTGCAATTATCTAGTAGAACCAAAAGAAAAGTGGTAGAGGTCATACCGGCCTGTCAACTCATCATGGGTGGATTGCCCACCCAAGCGACCCTTAACAAACTTCCCCTGGGATCTTATGACTTGTTGATTGGTATGGATTGGTTGGCTTCTTACAAAACTAAATTGGACTGCTATAATAAAACTTTAGAATGTGTAAATGAAGAAGGGATGAAGACGACCCTCCAAGGGATTCAGAAGCCTGTCTCAGTGAGGCAAATATCATCCCTTCAAATGAAAAAGTATTGTAGAAATGGGTGCTCCTTATATGCCATTCAGGTGTTGGAATCTATTGAGGATGAAAAACCAAACCTAGAGGACCACCCCATATTAAGAGAATACAAGGATGTGTTCCCAGAAGAAGTACCAGGTCTACCTCAGAGAAGGGATATTGACTTCTCGATAGAAATTACATCGAGAGCGGTACCATCAGAACGCCATATAGGATGAGCATGCCAGAGCTAGTTGAGTTCAAGCTAAATCTAAAGGAGATGATGGAAAAAGGCTACATATGACCTAACGTATCCTCATGGGGAGTGCCCATCTTGTTTGTGAAAAATAAATATGGCACACTCCAACTGTGCATAGATTACAGACAAGTCAATAAGACAACCATAAATAACAAGTACCCCTTACCAAGAATCGATTACTTGTGTTGTTCCTGAGTCTGTACAAAGGCTTAGAGTACAGTGTCAAGGCATCCGAAAGTATACAAAAGGTTGATACAGGATTATACTAACCCTCGGTATGAGAAACTAGAGCAGGTTTATACGTTCTTGTCGTCTAGCTTCCAAATGCTCTTGAGCAGTTATGTCACGCTCAATGGCTTCCCATGATTGTTCCAATTCGTCCCGGGTGTTTGCGGTTTTAAGGATTGTGTCTAAGAGATTTAAAGCGATATGTATTTGACTAGATAATCCGGGTTGAATATTAGGTTGAGTTGTTGTGGGAACAGTCATTGAGTAACAGTCCCAGTATGGAAATGGAAGAGATTGTTTAATTGTTGTTTCAATTAGGACGAACTAAAGAGAAACCTTTGCATGAAAAAATGAAACAAAGATACAAAATGAAGGCTCTTTCCTGTAACTGTGTTGTTTCCGATAAAATAACGTGAGATGAGAGAAAACATTAAGCTGTAGATGACGCGAAGTTCCGGTCAGTGGAAAACTCATGTATTTACAGAAGAAGTAATTAACATAAACATAATTGACCCAGTATAAATAAACATAAAATTTTGTAAGCGTAAATTGGTCTTACACCCGCTAATAGCTGGTGCAGAGGAAAGACAAGAGACAATTACAGAAAAAGATGCAAACCTTTCACCATAGTAGTGGTCGTACTAAATTACAGTGATAAACATCAATTATGTAGAGCAAAATGAAAAGAAACAAAGAACATGACGAAACAAAATTGCAACACAGTCGTGACAGAATCGAGAATCTTCAGATTGCTTGTATTAACTCCTTTTATGCAAAAAACTCTCTTACAGTTAATTCCAAAAAAATCCATCCTTTTTCTCTTCTTTTTGTGATCTATTTATACAAAATTTGCCTCTCGGCTCAAAAGAGCGAAATTACTCCATCTGTCTAAATCTGTCTACAAAAAGGTGCCAGGTGCTCGTTTTTTTCCTAGATTAAATACATATGATACATTTGTCTAGAAAAGAAAAACAAGCTGTGAAGGTTTTGCATTGACAGCTGGGGGGAGTGAGATAATTCCATTTCATCCATTCTATCTTTCAGAAGTGATAGGTGTCTATCCTCGCACGGATTCAGTGTACATGACACACTTGTCCACAAATTGGGTCACAAGCTGTGAAGGCTCGGCCTGACAACGAGCTTCAGCAAGATAGCATTCTCGGGCCAACTGTGGAAGTTTATTATTTATTTGTATATCAATAAGTTCAAGGGCGCCAAGTTGCACACTAGGCTGAATCAAATGTTTATAGATTTGAGCCGGGTCTACCCTGTCCATCTTGGAGATTTCTGCTGAATTTCTATCATTCCCCTCCTTTATGTTGAGAGAAATCTGATCCATATTTATCCACCTTAGCACCTCTGTATCAGCTCCAATTTCTATCCCCAACTCCTCACCATTTATGTTATTGATGGCCTCTTCTAACGAATTTGCCACTTTCTGAGCCTGCTCTTTGCCTAAAATAATATCATGTTCCCAATCCTTTAACAAGATATTACCCCTGGTTTGTTCTGCAATGGTGAGCCCAGGAGGCCCTGAAAACCTGTTGTTGGTCGCTATCACTGCTTCTTGGAAAGCGACCCGAGCAGCTTCTACGTTCCTTTCTTTGTTAATCAGATCTTCAGAGATTCGCTGTATTAGCAAGCAGTCTTCTCGAATCTCTCCTATTTTGTTCAGCAGGATTTGTTGAGTAGAGGAGATCCTGCTCCGAATATCAGTCGCTTGAGATTTAACGATCTCGATGTCAACCGCTTTGCTTTCTGCGACCTCTAACTGAGCCTGCAGCTGTGTAATTGTATCCCTTTGCTGGTTGGATTGTACCCGCCCATCTCGGATTGTAGAATTTGCTTGTTCTAGCTTAGTCTTGAGGACTCCAATCTCTTTCTTGTCGGCCAATTGGGCCAACTCGATTTCTCCGCTCACTCGACTTCTAGCGCTTTCTGCTGCTGAAGTTACCCTGGCCTCAAGGGTCTTGATCAGGCGGTTTTTTGCTTTGAGCTGCCTCTTTAACATTTCGACCGAGAATTGATTTGTTGTTGCATATGCTCCCAGCATTCCTGCAATTTCAGTGGCAAATTCATCTTTCTTCTTGTTCATCCCATCGGTCATCACTTTGAATCTTTTATTTGTGGACTCTCCCTCCTGATAAATTTCTTGCTTCACCACAACTTTCCTCTTTTTGTCAAAGAAGAAATCATTAGGGGGGAGTTCCTCTGCCCTTATAGGTTTTAGTTCCTCCCCGAAAATCCATCCCTCATTAACGCCTCCCTGTGCTGACTACAAGGGTGTAACAGAGGTGATGGGTTGCTCGATCTGTTTTGTCGCCTTCGCTGGTGTGCTGAGTGGATCTTTCTTTTTCGGGGGATGAGGGGTCTTCGTTCCTGCCTCTGGATTCTGACTCTCTGGTGGGCCTGTATCCTTTATTTACTCCTCCGGATTAGGCTCCTTGGTAGGACCAAAAGTTTTCTCTCCTGTTTCAAGATTTCCCTCTCGTTCTGGGTTCTTCTCCTGCTCATGACTCTTCTCCCTTTCGGGATCTTTCTCCGTTTTGGGGTTCTTCTCCTGCTCAGGACTCTTCTCCTGAATTTTTTCGAGGTTAGAGGTTTGCCCCTCAGAACTTTTGGCTTCTTTTCCTTTATCTTTGGAAAGTCCCAGGCCTCCTAGTACCACGGGAAGGCATTGTTTCCTGTGCTTCTGAAATTTTAAAATTGAAGCCCTATCTTCGGGTGCGAGGGATGTGATTCAAAATTGCACCTCCGAATAAGATCTCGCCCCTCAGAAAACATCGTCCAAGGGTGAACATTCATGCTCAAACCTTTTTAGTCCGCAATTTCCCAAATGAGTGCTTACGACCCCCTGAGGATCATGCTTCTTGTACTCGATGGAGACTAGGCTCAAGTCTTCAATAGCCGCAGCCTCAGCTTTAGCATGCCCAAAATCTAATAATGAATATGAATTCAGCCGAATAGGGAAAGATGGCCATACCTTCTTGGCCGACGCTTTGAGCTCTTTGCTCACTCCACCGATTACTGTTTGCCGAGCAATCTCGCGACAGGCTAGCTTGTCGGGAATGAATTGTGGGAGCGCCAAAAAAGGAACAGTGGCTCCGAAGACTCTCAAATAAGAGAATTCCTCTTCCACATACCAATCCACAATACGGCTCAGATTAGCTGGAATGCTATCCGAGATGCGAGGTGGTAAAAGGCCAAAAATGGTGACGTGCAGAGGCACCATCACCCAATTAAAAATTTCATAAATAAATTTGTTCACGTTGTTTTCCCACAGCTTATCGTGGTACTCATGAACAACATTCTCTTGGGTTGGACTCCAAGCCCAATTCATCAAAGGGAAAGGCGTCATGGAGCATATTGCATCCATGATATATGCTGACATGTAGAATCCGGATGGTTTCCCGGCTTCTTTCTGCTCTTGGTATTCGGTGATTCTGTTGAACAAACTATCAGAGAGCATTTTTGCCCAATTGAAGGAGGAACCCTCTGCTACCTGATAGATGAGAGGTACCCACTGAACATAGAAATGTGCGGTATCCTCCCATCCGAAAAGCCGACAAGCCATCATCGCCACATATAAAAAATTGGGCTCCAACGAAGAAATTGAATACACACCCTTGTCATTTACTCTGAATGTCGCGGAATGCGACACCCAATCTTTAATCAAGCCTAGCAGGGTTCTGTCAAATTCTTGGCACTCTTTCTTTTTGAATTCCGCCAGGAATTCTTGGCCGTATGTATATTCGAAAGTTGTTGGGAGCTTATACATAGACTAGATATGTTTGGGCCTAAAAGTCCTGATCCGGTCCTGTCGGTCATTCACGATAGTTCTGGTAGGCAGGTCGACGTGATCCAATGCCCATCGGATCATGTCGTAGTATGGGAGCAACCGAGGTCTGGTTGCGACCAGGTGCATCCCCGACTGAACAATTGTCTTGTACCTAGTATTCATGTCGTCCTTCACAATATCAAGGTTATCGTCATCAGAATCCGAACAATTTACCAGCCTGGCTTTCAAAATGTTTGAAATAGACAACCAGGTGGATACTGAGCCACTCATCTGGGGTGAAGTATCTGAGACATTATCCGGACCCTGTGCGGCAACTTCGATGTTTGCTTTCGCTGCTCTCCTTGGTGCCATGGTTGAAACCTGATGTTTTGCTCTTCTGCAGTAGACCTGTGTATACATGCGGAAATGAGTATCCTGGGGGAAAGGCGAGCTCTATGTGTTAATAAGAAATGTTTAAAAAATAGAACGAAATCTCATATATATTTGAAAATCATGTACTTTTGACACAAGTCTATCAAATCGCGAGTAAAACCGAATTTATTGAAAAAAATCTGATCTTATTTTCTTCGTGGATTCACCCTAACTTCTCATTAATGTCATGAATATCGAGCGGCTTGACAGGTACTCGGGTTATGGAGAGTAAATGAATCAGTACCTCGTGAAGTGCACCAACCTTGAAGCGCGGGACGCATTTCGCTTAAATTTAAAGTATTATGATCCTTATCAACTTAAACAACTTCCTCGCCTTTCGTTGCATCGCGAACTTTGTTTTCGCATTTTAACCCTTTAACTTGCGATATCGCGAGGGCCGATTTTAATGCAATCAATGGTAATCGTAATTGGCGGATCCTTAATGATATGATTATCTGAATCGCCATATCGTGACTCGGGATTTCGAAGGCAAAATTTCATGTGAATGATATGCCGAGTCGCGATATCGCGATGCGGCGATAATTAAGACCCGAATAATTATGTCGCAACTTTGAGAATCGGAGTTTTGGACACCTTAACTCTAAGAAAGAAAATCCCGAACGACGATGTGCCGAGAACCGAGTTTGACCGCGGTTAGTTTTTTTAACCTTGGTTCTTGACCACGGTTATTGAAAGGTTATCGCGTTCTCGGCTCTGGGGTTTGTTAAAACCAAAATTTAGGGTCGACAAATGTCGAGGCGCGAAACCCCGACGATGTCTAATCAAGGGTTAAAGTTTTTACCATAATCAATGTCTTGGACGAAGATTAGAACTGAGTTCGCATTCTCGTGACTCGGGATTTGTGAATCAAAAAACCAAAGTGTCCGACTCGCGATATCTGACTTGCGACATTCCAAAAACAAACAGGCAAACATATCGGCGGAAAATGGATTTTTTCTTTGGAAAAGTGGAAAAAAGCCTTGCCATTCAGACGACGAGATTTAAGAGTCTTATGATTTCGGAAGGAAAAGAAGAACAACTTTAAGAGTCAAGTATCAAACGTTGAAAATTGCACGAGGTGAAAAACAAGGGCGGCTCCAACAACTTGTTCGACCAATTGGGAGGTGCTTCCATCTTCTCGAAGATCGAATTAAGGTCTGGATACCACCAAATCTGGATTAAGGATGAAGACATCCACAAAACATCCTTCAGAATGAGGTATGGTCACTATGAATTCGTGGTGGTGCCATTTGGGTTGACCAATGCCCCTGCCACTTTTATGTGCTTGATGAATAATGTACTCAGCAAATTTTGGGACAAATTTGTATCGGTTTTCATTGATGATATCCTAATATACTCCAAGAACATGGAGGAGCATGAAGAACATATTACACTCGTACTTCAAGTACTAAGAGAGCATCAGCTCTGTGCTAAGTTTATCAAGTGTTCTTTTAGAAGAAAGTCCATTACTTAGGCCATGTCATTTCTAAGGAAGGGGTGGTAGTGGACCCCAGTAAGATTAGATCTATTATGGAATGGCCTATCTTAAAGGATGCATCAGATACCAGATCCTTCATGGGCCTAGCAGGATACTATAGAAGGTTCATAAAAGGATTTTCCAAGATTGGTTGTCCAATCACTGCCCTTCATAAAAAGGGGATCAAATTCATTTGGACATCAAAATGTGAAGAAATATTTCAGGAACTGAAATACCTCCTGACCCATGCACCCGTGTTGAATATTGCAGACCCAAATAATGATTTTCTCGTGTGTACAGATGCCTGCAAGGAAGGACTTGGAGGATTCCTTATGCAAGAGGGAAGTGTAATTTTCTACGCATCCTAGAAATTAAATGAGAATGAAATCAATTATGTGACCCATGACCTAGAGTTGGCTTCCATAGTACATGCTTTAGAAATGTGGAGGAACTACCTCCTGGGAAGGAGATTTGTGCTTATGACAGAACATTGTGGATTGAGGCACCTATTTGATCAACCAAAGCTCAATGCCAGACAAGCTAGGTGGATGGATCTTCTTAGTGAGTTTGATTTAGAAATCAAATACATCAAAGGAAAGTAAAATAGGGTGGTTGATTCCCTTAGAAGAAGTATAAACATGATTCATCTGGAAGTAGTAAGCACCTATGAAACGGATTTTAGGGAAAGAGTCAGAAATGCACAAAAGACAGATGCATTCTTCAAGACTGTGACCTCATACCTAAGACAAGAGCCTACAGGGATGAAGTATGAAGGCTACCAGATGCTCGAGGGAGGGATATTGACTTACATAAACAAATTGAATATTCCCAATTGTGATGACTTGAAGAGGTTCATAATGGATGAACTACATAAGAAACCATATACTGGTCACCCAGGATATCAGAAGATGATCACGACCACTAGGAAACAATTCTATTGGACTGGGTTGAAGAAATACATAGCTAACTATATAGCTAAGTGCCTAGAATGCCAACAAGTTAAGGCAAAGCACTGATATCCAACAGGATTATTACAGCCCCTACTGATCCAAAAATGGAAATGGGAAACCATCTCCATAGATTTCATCACCGGATTACCAAATTCAACCAAGCAAAATGATGCCATCATGGTCGTGGTGGACAAACTGAGTAAGTCTGCTCATTTCATTCATGTCAAATCAATTTGCAAGGCCATAGATATTGCCAACATCTTCATGAAGGAGATATTTAGACTACATGGCATGCCCAAGGAAATTGTATCTGACCAAGATACCAAGTTTACTTCAAACTTTTGGAAATCCCTAATGGCTGGTTTGGAGACAAAATCATTATTCAGCACAGCTTATCACCCCTAAACTGATGGATAGACAGAAATAGTGAACCAAATAGTAGAAGACATGCTAAGGATGCATGTAATGCATCAACCTAAGAAGTGGGAAGACTACCTACCATTGGTAGAGTTTTCCTACAACAACGGTTATCAAGAATCCTTGAAGATGAGCCCTTTTGAAGTCTTCTATGGTAGACAGTGCAATATTCCAATCAGCTAGAGTAATCTAGTGGACATAATTACAATTGGACCTGACATGCTGAAAGATATGGAACAACAAGTGGTTCAGATAAGACAAAATCTGAAGATTGCTCAAGATAGACATAAAAGTTACACTAACAGAAAGAGAACTCCCAAAGAGTTCAAGACTGGAGACCATGTCTATCTTAGAGTTAGATCCAGGAAAAGTTCCTTGAGAATGAGAGCTTGTGCCAAGTTGGAACCTCAGTATTGTGGACCCTTTGAAGTCTTAGATAGAGTGGGGCCTGTAGCCTATAGGCTAGTAATTCCTCCCACAGTAAAGGCACATAATGTTTTCCATGTTTCATTATTGAATAAATATGTACATGATGCTAACCATATAATTGAATGGTCTGTTATCTAGGTGGAGCCGGAGGGAGAATTCATGCCAGAACCCCAATGCATATTAGACAGGAAGGAAACCTCACTCAGGAACTGAACCGTTGCACAAGTCAAGGTGCAATGGAAACACTTTGGCCCATATGAGGATACGTGGGAAGTGGAAGATTCTATGAGACATGCATATCTGATTTTATTTACTTTTGTACATACATATCATGTTGATAGATAGAAAATCGAGGGTGACGATTCCTTTAAGGGGGAGGGAATTGTAACACCCTGTTTCCCCCCGTCTGTAAATATAACTATATGGGTCAAAGAACTATGGCAAACTTAAAAGTGTGAATGTTTGATTTGATGGAACTTGTGTAGAAGGTAGATGAATGTAAATTCTATTATTTTAATAGAAAATGGTTACGTGTTGCATGACTCCTGAAAGACGAAATGTGATAAGAGAGACTACAAAATGTTTTGAAAGGTGGTGGAGGGGACCAGGAATGGTTGCGTTAACCTCCACTGAACTAGTACCATGCTGGAATTAATTTTCTCAGATCAGAACAACCCGCCTGACCCAAGAATGAATTACAGTCAGGTTGGTAGGTGGGAAGGCCTCCTCAAGAGTTAATGAGGGGATGGGGCAGACCGCCCATCCGTCAGGCTTCCATACCTAACCACGGACTGAAAATTTGATCCACACACAATCTTGCGGAGAAAAGGGAAGAAAGGAAGTGTGGTGGGCAGAGGGAGACTTGCGAAGAAAATGTAGAGATGAGAGAGGAAGATCTCGGGTCTGAGGAAGGATTGAAAGAGGAAACAGTGAGTTATGATCACAAAAAATAGAGATTGAACCAGGAGAAGGAGAGTAACCTTTTTCCTTATCTATTTCTGTATTGGGAGAAGGAGAGTAACCTTCGTCCGTAACTTTTGTTGAGCTGGAAGTAAGCGATTGAATCTCAAAGCATCGTGGCTTAATCTCAGAGGTGGCCAGTGATAAATCCATTGGGAGTGATTGAGCCTATGGTTGGGTGGAAACAAGCACCCCTTTCAGCAGTTGCATCACACTATATGGTTCTGATAAGTGTTTTCTTGCCTTATGCTTTGAATTGTAAGTAATGGATGTATGCGAGTATTTATATGTCTATAAAGGGTTCTTTCTCTATGTTAAATGATTAAGTTATGAATATGAGTTCATTCCCTTGAGAACCTATATGTCTTCTTGATTTTCCATACGTCTATGTTTAGTCACTCAAAGGCACTCTCCCAGGGAGCTACATCACTGTTCTAGAGTTGAAGAAAGCCTCTTGGCATATCTACCATCTTGGTAAACCCACAAGTTACCTTGCCTCGACTTAGATATTAAATCCCTGCAAGTTGATAAGGTGTTTCCTTCAGACTAGTAATCTAGGAACCTTGGAGCCTGAAGCTTCGAGATGTCTAATTGTTGTGAGTCATCGATCAGTTTCAAGAAGCAACTAAGCATCGAAGAACCAAAACAGAGGAACACCAGGAGGGCGAGAAGAATTTCCTTTCAAGAAATCCTTCGAATTGAGTTATCAAATTCCTCAAATGCAAGGAGTGTGTGGGAAGCTTTAAGGATCAAGCTCAGAAGGGATAACACTTTTAGAAGTGTTGACAAGATCCAAGAGTAGGACTCATAGAAGGAGAAAAGGTTTGAAACCTTTGAAGACTAATAAATCTTCTAAGTCGGGAGAAATCAGAAGCTCAGGAGGAGGAGCAACAATGGTCGTTGGATCACAGTACCGAGAATCAACAGTCGTCTAATTTGTGTAAAGTGAATGAGCCTTAACACTTCACACGCATAGGAGAGAGAACCTATCAAGGTTTGAGACTTGAGATTTCTGAAGCTCGAAGAGCCGAAAAGCCGAAGTGGAATCTTAGTCGTTCGATCATCCAAAGCAGACCTGAGCCATCGGATCATCCGAAGTGAACCTCAAGCGTCGAACCGACCAGGTGAATTTGAGTTGTCAGATATCATGAGCTCAAGAGGAGGAAAGTTTGAAACTTGAGACTCCTGAAGCGTGAAGAGCCAAAGAGTCGAAGTGATTTAGGACCATCCATTGTCAAGGAGGACAGGTGGCGTGAGATCCATAGCTTTGGATAAATTTCATTAGGGTTCTGGTTGAAAGTTGAAATCTCTGAAACCCAAAGATCTGAAGTAACGTCGATCGTCAGATCGACCGGAGTAGATATGAGCCCTTCGATCACCCGAAGCAAAGATCTAGCGTCGGGCCGCCAAGATGAATCATAATCGTAGGATGTTGTGAGTTCAGGAGAAGGGGAGATTTGAGAGTTGATATTTCTGAATTCCAAACTTTCGGAAACCCGAAGTCAATATCAAGCGTTCGATCAACAAAAGTGAAGCTGAGTCATCTGATCAGTCGAAGTGACTATTAGGCGTGGAATCACCCAAAGTGAATTTGAGTCATTGGGTTCAGAAGAGATGTGTCGAAGATCTAAGAACTCTGGGTGAAGACTCGAAGTAATCCTTGATCGTCAGATCAAGAGGACACGCGGCAGGATTCCTCATACTTCGAGGGGATAGAAAATTGTGATATTTGAAATCTCAGAAGTTCGAAGACCGGAATGAGATCTTGACCGTTGATCGAGAAGAGGGCTGAAAGACCATTGATCTAAGTTGAAAAGCCAAACACCCAAAATATAAGAAGGACCATGGATTTAAGAGGACATGTGTCCATAGATCGTTAACTCCGGAAGGTTGAAGTACGAAAAAAGGGTAGGGTTTGAGGTTTTAAAATCTCGAAGTCCAAAATCACGAATATATCACATCTGTTGATCTAGGAGAGGCAGATTTGGTCCGTAGATTCAGAAATAGAAGATATGAACCGTCAGTTCAGATAGCATCATCAATATCAGGAGATCAACGATCCCATAGCATTTCGGGGATAGGATTTGCACGGACATTAAAAAGTTGAGTGCGGGTCACAATTCAAACCGTGGTTTTGAAAAGAGGACACGTGGAGGCTCGAGGAGAATTTTGGGCTGAAAAGTAGTTTGGTTTCAAACTGCCTTTGGTCACACCCGTAATTGTGTGTTTGCATGAGTTCATCACCCAAGGTCACATCTGAGGAGAGGCCAAGAAAAAAGGGGCTAATGCTAACTCCAAGACTTCGCTGGAGCGCGAAGGAGATGGTCATGGGTATCATAAGACCTACACCAGAGGCCGAAAGGGATTGTGTCTGATTTAGAGGTGAGACTATCATGGTCTCAAAGTCTCATTTGATTTAGAATTGGAGAATCTTGATCGGAGGCTCAGGATGAGTCCCATACTTTCCAAATTAAAACCTGTAGAGAGAAATAGGATTTGTTCCTGTAAGGAGGACGGATTTTTTTATTTTTATCCCCATCGTGGGTGTGTTACAGCTGATAGGAAGGAATGGTGCTAGCCAAAAAAATAAAACAACAATAGGTATAGTGGGGGAAAGAAGCTCAATTCAGAAGAAAACTAGAACACAAAAAAAGTCACAGGGGGGTCCTACACAGGTTCCACAGGCTACAGAGCAGGCACCGGGAGGACTGACAAGACAGGTGACTACAGAGGAAGCGCAGATGGAGGAACAATATGTAACCATGGATGAGGAATTTGAGCAAGATACTAGCATGGATACACAAATTCCAGAAACATATGAACAACCAAAGGCCCAAAGGAAGAGAACAAGGGAGCAAGAAAGTGGCTCCAAAAAGAAAGCAAAGGCCCATAGGAAAAAAATGGAAATGTCACTGATAGTAGACGACGTAGAGATGATAGCCATGATAGTAGAATATTGACTGTTAGAAGTATGGGAAAATGAGGAAAACCATCGAGCTTCAATTTTGGAACATATACAAGAGGTAAAAACTGCACTAGAATAGTTTAGGATGAAGGCGAAAAAACAACAAAAGGAGAAACTGATGCCAGTAAGAGAAGGAGCACATGTTGGAGAGACAATACAAATCACAGTGTAGGGAATTTCTAACTTTATCATAACACCATATATGTTGTTCATCGATGAGGAAACAATGTAGAAGACCGTGAAGGATATCAAAACATTGGACTTGGCGTTGCCCAAGATACCAACAAAGAAGCTGTATAAGTTACAGGTTAGCGTCACGCAGGAGATTCAGTCCAGAGAAAGTTCTGACACGACAAATATACAAATATCACTAGAAGAACACATGGTATTGAAGGAAGCGATCAACTAGGAGGGGAAGAAGAAAGGGATAGCACAACAAAAAGTGGACTATATGGAAACCTAGATAAATGCAGTCTTTCAAGCCATCTCAGATGACATAGTATGAGAGGAAGCATCTTCGGAGGAGAATATAACAAAGATAGCATAGAATTGTTGGGCCCCAACAACTCCCCCTATATTTTTACAAAATTTAAAGGGCCCCTATTAGAATCTTGATAATTATAATGAGCTACAGAATCAACCTTTTCAAATAGTTCCATACCTTGGCTTTCTTTGAGATAAACTTAAGACATTCACTATAGTATGAGACATATATTACAAGAGTATATGTCAAAAGTTAGAAATGAGCATAAAAATCTCAATTTAAACAAAAACATTAATTTTTATCAAATGTTTACTTTCATTTAAATTATGATTATGTGTTCATTCTTTTGCTCATTATCAAGTTTGACTATTTTGAATAATGGGTTCAATACTTCATCAAATAATATCTTGGTTGGTTTCTCATTTTCATGAAATCATTTGGTGATATTAAATAATTAAATTATTTTTTCATTTTGCATCTCATTTCAAAATAATCATAATAAAAGAATTATCTATCATTTGTAAAAAATCAAAATTAATATTTTTCTCTTCTCCATTAACTTGAAGCTTCTAGAATT
>JZKD02S0211088.1:228965-242431 GCA_000966675.3 Picea glauca
AAAATCTAAATTTCACACTTTGACCGAGGTACTTAGGGGCCAAACATAGGATATCCACTTAGGTGGTGATTGTGGGCTGCAATCGCACCTTGATCATATTTTTTGTGGCTATTGGGAAATATCGCCAGCTCTTTCGGGATATGCACCCTCTACCCCTCATTATAACCGATTACTTCAACCTTCACTAGTTCCTCTTCCGGTAGCTTCAGACCCCACTCTCGATTACTATTGGAAGGCCCAGTGCTAAATTGAGAGGAAGGACGATAGGTATTTTAGGACATGAGCATTTATTTTTATTGTTCCCCCATGTAGACAAAATCCACCTATCCACATGCTTGTTTACTTTATGGTTGTTTTATGTATGATGTTTATTTGATTACATGCAATTGTGAATTATACTATTTTGTGAAGGTCAAAATCTCTTGTTCATTTATTTCTCTCTTGTCACCATTTGTACACATTCACTTTGCTAATTAGAATCATAGGGGAACCACAACATCCCTGTCATTTTAGACGCTTGCAAAATCTACCTCATGTTCGAGGAGGGTTCCCTAGTCTTGTCAATTCACTGAATCAACCATATCACACCCCAGTGAGTGCTAATGTATTGGGATCAAATTTACTTGGTTCCACTTTTCTTGGTTCAAATACCCAAGGAAATCCATCTATTGGTTCTCCTTCTCAAGGAGGCGAGAGTCAAACTTCTTTTCAAGGAAGAAGTACAAACCCATCAAATCCCTCTCAAGGCATAGGTCCACCACCTACACACACAATGGTTTGAGATAATCCTCCACCAAATATCCCTTTTCCATACTTGGCATCCCTCAACATTCTTGATTTAACCAAACTCATGAATGATCCCATTTTACATGATGCCACTTGGCCCAATATGCCTACCAAATTGCCTTTAGACATTCCAAAGTTTGAAGGAAAACCAGGGGAAGACCCCACCAACCATGTTATGACCTTCCATTTATGGTTCTCTTCAAATAGCATCATAGATGATTCCATCCGCTTGAGGTTGTTTCAAATAACTCTCACTGGTTCATCAGCCAAATGGTATGTGGACGAAAAATCAGGGTCCCATGTGACCTTTGAATCATTGGCCAAGGCCTTTTTGTACTTTTTTCAATTACCAATTCGTCATGATACTGGGTTAGAACTTCTTTCTGAGTTTAAACAAACCACTTCTATCCATATAGTTGACCACATCCATGAATGGCGTCGGCAACGTAGTTTATGTAAAGCAGAAACTACCAAAGAACAACGACTCGATTGGTTTCTTAAATCACTCGTCTCTGTTATTTCCAAAGATGTAGCATCCACTTTTCCTCAATCAGAAGAGGAAGCCATCAGCAAGGCCCAACAATTTGACATCATATATGCCCAAACAGGTTACTTGTACACAATATTTCCTGACGCACCGCGGAACCTACCATTTGGCCAGGACAAACCTGGGGTTTCCCATGCTGCAGATGGGTTGATTGGCTCTATGACACACCACAATCATTATGGCCACCCATCACCTACCTATCATGCAAATCATTATCCTCAACCATATGGAGGGACATCTTATTACCCTCCTCCCCCTCACCAACAATCATTCCCTGTTGTTCCCCCTCCATAATTGGGGGGACCCCCACCGGTACCCATGATGCATTTGATCCCTCAATCAAGTGCGGGTCCACCCCCAACCCCCGTATATAATCCCAACATTATTGGATGTACTTCAGCTTCCTATATGCCATATGGATCGTCTCCACAAAACAATCCATATTTTCCTTTTCCTAGTCCTCCCTAACTAGTTGCTCCTCCACTAGGACAACTACATGTTGGTGTTAACTTTGTTCAGCCCTCTCCCATTCAACAGATTCATTCATTTTAACAGTTGAATATGGAAAATCAATCCCATCAGTCGAATAATGCAAAGAAGAAAGGAAAAAAATGAAACAATAACAACCTAGGACCAGGAGGAAATAACCCCCAACAAAACCATCTTGTTGGGGGCAACCAAAATCAAGGCAACCAGAACCCCCAAGGGGGAAACAATAACAATCAACCACACTAGGGGAAGAACAATAACCTCATAACTAACTTCCCTTGTGCTCTATGTGGTGAGTATGGACATTATACTCACCACTGCCCCCAAATTGTCGATTACAAACGGATGAAAGCGTCCATGAACACACATCACCCTCCAACACCACCTGCCCCCCGACCGACACCACAACATTACTTGCAACCACCACCTCCGAATGTTTTGCAAAACCCCATTCCACACCAAGGTGTGATGAATACCCAACAAGAGGGAAACTCTGCCCCACCACAAATGGGGCAATATCAAAACCCAGGGCCTAATCAACCTGACAATTCAGTCGATCGCAGTATCCTCCTTACCAGTGAAGAGGATATTCTTCTACAAACACGTAGTTGTCCATACAGCATGCCTCCCGAATCTACCCCAACCACCTCAGAAACAACTCCAGCTATATCCAGACAACCATTGATGATCCCATGCCCTAATACTGAACCAAATCCTCATATACGTCGCATACCTCTACGGCAGAATGTACATAACCCTCATGCTAGGGAAGCCCATAACTACAGTGTGGTCGACAACTTAGCACGGTCTCTTGCAGCCATAACTGTGTTATAGGTCCTCCAAACCTATCCCACACAATGAAAGTCCTTGCTTTCCACCTTGGGGGCAGTCTACCCTGCTGATACTCGACTAATCACCTTTGATTTAGATAGCGGAGAACCATGCCTCCTCGCTCTAGTAGCGTTTCAGATACCAGTTAAAATCTGGAACATCACAATTCAGAGGTGCATCATCGATGAAGGTGCATCCACATGCATCATGTCCAAATTAGTATGACATAAACTCGGCTCACCTGAGCTAGTACCATTTTCCATCACCTTGAGAGCCTATGATGATCGACCATCATCCCCTGAAGGGATCTTCCAAAATTTCCCCGTCGAAGTGGGGCAAAAACCATCCTCGTTGACATTTAAGTTATTGATGCCCCACCTGATTACAATATCTTATTCGGATGTAGCTACATGTATGCTATGAAGGAAATAGCCTCTTATGTGTTTCAAACAATGATGTTCCCCCTTAACGAGAAAATCATCACCATCGAACAACTTACACATTATGAGCCTAATCATTCTACCAACATTAATAACATCCTCCCTCTTGTCTGCACTAGCTTGGATGCTTTTTCTGTCATTGACATTGGTCCTTGAATATTCAAAGACCCATCCTTGTTAGGAACTTATCGTGGAGCACCATCGCTCCTCAACCCTTCTATTTCAGCACAAGTGTGTGTAGTTTCCTCTAATGGAATAGATATCAGAGACACTAATACTTCCATAGAGGCCCCTCCCCACATCGTAGTTCCACCAGCGGGAGAACTACTACCTCAAAAATTCCCTGAGAACACCACCATGCCACTTGTCCCAAATTTCCCCCCCCTTGAGGGGCACATCCTAGTTTGGGAGACAGTCCCCCAAGCCATTACCCAAATCCCCTTTTTCTACCCCCCACCTAGAGTCCAAGCATTCCAGGTCGTGGCTACTCTCACCCTTCCTAAGATGGTTCTCACCATCCCTATATGGTATCTCCACCCACCTTCTATGGTTCCTACACTATCTCTCCCTCCTTAGACAGAGGGATTACCAATGCAGATTCTAGTACAGGCCGCCACCACGCTAGCCCCACCCCCAACTAGTGACAACACCGCCACTATCGGGGGCAAACGGAGGAGGAACGAGCCCATAGCTCCACTCCCTTCCTGGGCTCAACCTCTTTGCGCACTATGCAAAAGAGAAGGACACCCCACTAACAGATTTCCTACTCTTCCAGAGTTACACAATATTATCCAGCTCCCCAAAGAAACCCCATTGCTTACTACTCCACCAAGTACATCCAGCTCTACTACGAAGTCCTCAACCACATGCAAGAAATGGTTATGAACCAATTTTGCTTGTGCCATATGCTCAGAGTATGACCATTACAGTCATCATTTCCTAGCTCTACCTCAATTCCACCAAATGTTAGCCGTAGTACGCCACACATCTCTTCCCGAGCCCTCTCAGGCTTTCCCTACTGATTCTCACATTACTGACATTCATTATATTTCTTCGTCAGTCCCCGAGTGAACGAGATATCATCCACAATGTATTGATATTTGGTTTATGTCTAGCGATACATCGCACCATGTACACAATATCCCTTCTACGTCCTCATCCCCTGAGGTCAATGACATTTCTCCATTAACGGTTCCCCCTACCATCTCCCAGGATCCCCTGTATTCTCGCAATTTCCACTGCGACGAAGATATCTTGGAGGAACTAACTACCCCTAATTTCCCTTGGAATGCACTCCATCATCAAGCACTTTTCCTCTCACAAGAGGTCTTTCACCCGCCTAATCGGTAGCCCCAAGCTCCCATAATCTTCCAAATCACCTCACAACACTCTCACTAGATCACCAATAGTGTCAGTGCAAATGAGGTGTGATGCAGGAGAATCGCCAACGAAGCATAAAGTGGAGGACAGTTGGGCGCACTAGCATATATTTTGAAATATTTTGAATTCCAAAGTTGGTGTGTTAATGTAATATCTGATTTTTTTTTTAATTTATGAACATATTTAATGATCGGAGGTCGATCCATCACATAAGATCGATGAGGGAGTGTATTTTTCTTTAATGTGAAGGATTGCAGTACAGGTTTCGATATTTCACTCTTATCTGTGTGACTCAGATATTTATTGTAATAAATGTTAAGTAGTTGAAAGATTTTATTTCGATAGGATAGTTGTAGAGTAGTTGGAGGGAAGAACTCGAAGAGCCCTCTTGTATAAAGCTTTGTATTGTTTCCCAGTAGAGGTTGTTGGCACTCTAGTTATCAAGAGCCATCGCCATTGTAGCAAAGCGTTGAGAGCTACTGAGAAGAAGCACATGAGTGTATGTAATTTTTATTTGAATGAATATAACAGAGGAGCATTGCCCCAAATGTGTGGTGTTGATGCATCTATCTGAATGGGTGAATGGTATACTTTATGTTTTACTTTCAATTCTCTGTTATTTCTTGTTCTTGTATCTATTCATTCATTTACATGGATAGATGTATGAATCTGTGAGATTTTAAAATAAGTATTCGATTGTTTCCCTTCTACGAGCGAGTGCAAGGAGCGTATAGTGTCTGCAAGGAGTGCGTTGACAGGGTTTGTTTCGAATCGTAATATCAGAAGAGATAGCGTGAACTTTTGTATGCAAGGAGTACATATTTGTTTGCAAGGAGTAGCATGAATTTAGTCACAGAGAAGAGGTTAAAGAATAGTCGCAAGAGGTGCGAGGTCATCCACAAAGAAATTGGGTTGTGGAGGATAACCTATTGCAAGGCGTGCACAGGTCGAGATTTCAACTAAGTGTCGAAGAAAGCTAAGGAAGATAATATTAGGAGGGAGAGTAGCAAGAAATATTACAGGAGAATCCTTTGAGGTTTCACCAAAAATTAGTGAACAAGATCTGTTCCAAAGTGAGACGAATCATTCCAGACCATCAGATTTGGGAGAACTACGTGGAGGTTAGCTGTAGGGTGTTTCGACACTTTGTAATTTGTGATTTCTAGAGGTTTTGTAAGGACAGAGTCGTGAAATTGCGGAGTCATGAAGTAATTGCAACCGTTGGTTGTGTAGAAGACACATGGCAATGGATTGGGAAATCCGAAAGTCATAATTCTGGAGGGTTGTGTGTAAGGTGAACGTGAGTTTTGCTAAGTCGCAAAATACGAAGAATTGTTGGGACATCATAATCAAAAGAGGCACGTGGCACGAGGTTCAAATTTCGAAGGAGAACACTTTGGAAAGTGTCGAGGTCAGAGATCAGGATATCCCCGAAGCCCGAAGTCACAAAGGGATTGATCCACGGTCATAACCCGTGGTCACTTAGGAGAAAGGGGGGCCTGTGTATAGTAATTTTGGGTACCCGTAGGGACCCGAAGAGTCAATCCAACTCAGGAGTTGAATATCCAAGACTGGGAGGTCGCATAGTCCCAAGGAGGTAAGGGGTCTGCATCAGATTTGTATCAGAGTTGATACATAATTTATCTATGTAGAAAGAAAAGTAGGCTGATATCGATGAGAGGTATCAGATACATCATCACAATGCCACCTAGAAGATGTGTTGATATGACCGTAGCAAACATAGCTATGGAAAGGGATATGGGAGAACTGCATGCAAGGCTATATGCCATGCAAACAACACAAAGGAGAGCACTTGATGTTGGAGACGTCAGCAATGTAGAGAATGAAGAAGTAGAGGTTGACGAAGTTGTAGCTGAGGATGTTGCGAAAGAACGCTTGCTAAAAGTGGTTGTTAATTTGGGAGCCAGAGCGAAGATCGACGTCCCAATGTATGAAGGTAATTTAGACACGGAAGAATTTTTTGATTGGATACAAGAAATGGAAAAGTATTTTGACTATGAAGATGTCGAGGAGGAGAAAAAGGTGATACATGTTGTCACTAGGTTGGAAGGACATGCAACACTGTGGTGGGATGAACTGTAGACTAACAGGAGGAGAAAAGGAAAACAAAAGATTAAGAGTTTCCATAGAATGGTAGCCAAGATAAAGGATAAATTCATACCCAAGGATTACCAGATAAATCTATTCAAGAGGATGCAAAACCTGAGATAGAAAGGAATGAATGTGAAGGAGTACATAGAGGAGTTCTATAGATTGAACATCAGGGCTGGACATAGATAGAGAGATGAAGAGAAAGTTTCCATGTACATAAATGGCCTAAGATATGATATCCATGACAAAATTATCATGGCAACAGTTATAACAATAGAGGATGTGTATCAGATTGTGCTAAAAGCAGAAGAGAAGTTGGCTAGGAAGCAGAGTCAACAAAATAGAAGTAGAAGATTGAATAGAGGCAAAGGAATTTCCTAGGACAAGGCACAGAAGCCCAAATATGAGACAGAGAAACCACATAGTCACTCTAAGAGAGGAGGAAGTTCCCAAGGAAGGCAGAGTGGTGGTAGAAACTTTTTTCCCAAGGGAAGAGGAAGAGGCAGGGGAGGAGAAGTAAGATGTTATTCCTATGGAAAAACAGGGCACATGTCTTGGGATTGTCCCGAGATAAATAAATAAGGAGGCGAAGCTCACATTTTGGAAGCACAGAAGAGAGATGTTGAGGCAGAAGGCACAGAGGATGGGATATCTTTAATGATGAAAAAAATTATCTTGAAGTTGGAGCTAGAAATTGAAAGGCCAGCGCAGAGGAACAACTTTTTTAGGACAGCTTGCAAGACTAAGGATAGAGTATGCAAGGTGATAATTGACAGTGGGAGCACTGATAACTTAGTATCCACATAGATGGTGAATAAGTTAGATTTGGAGATGATTGTACATCCAACACTGTATAAAGTCTCATGGTTGCAGAAAGGTCATCAGGTAATAGTCACTAAACAATTCCTAGTTGAATTTAAAATAGGTGGATATAGAGATGAAATTCTATGTGATGTGATTCCCATGGATGTATGTCATGTTTTGTTGGTAAGACCATGGAAGTATGACAAGAATTTCATTCATGATGGGAGAAGAAATGCTTACACCTTGGAGAAGAATGGTAGGACACACTTGTTATTGCCAATCGAAGAGAAGAAAGTGAAGGATGAAACCATCACAAGAATACTTCTCATGATTAGGAAGGAACTCCTTAGTGAAGTTAATAAGGAACAAGAGATGCAGTTTGATGTAGTGAGGAAGCTGAGAGTTATCATTACGATTACTTCTGTGGAAGATCTTCCTGAGGAAATTCAGGAACTATTAGAGAATTTTGTTGACATAGTAGTGGATGAGTTTCCAAGCTCATTTCCACCTATCAGAAGTATCAACCATCAGATTGATTTGATACCAGGAGGAATCCCTCTGAATAAATCCGCATACAGGTTGACACCTCAAGAGAATGAGGAGGTGAAAAAACGGGTTAAGGATTTGTTATACAAAGGGTTTGTTAGAGAAAGCTCGAGTCCATGTGTTGTACCAATTGCATTAAGTCCGAAGAAGCATGGAGGATGGAGAATGTGTACAGACTCAAGAGCCATAAATAAGATCACCATTAGATACAGATTTCCATTACCGAGGATGGATGATTTGATGGATTATTTGAGTGGAGAGAACTATTTTTCAAAGATAGATTTGAAAAGTGGATATCACCAGATAAGGATGAGAGAAGGTGATGAGTGGAAAACAACATTCAATACAAACAAAGGGTTGTATGAATGGCTTGTTATGTCGTTTGGCTTGACAAATGCCCCGAGTACTTTTATGAGGCTGATGAATGAAGTGTTGAAATATTTCATTGGAAATTTTGTGATTGTATATTTGGATGATATATTGGTCTTTAGCAAGACTAAAGAGGAGAACTTGAGACATTTAATGTTGGTAATGAGGAGGTTGCAGAAAGAGAAGTTGTTGATTAATATGAAAAAGTCCTCTTTCATGAAGACATAACTCATACATTTGGGTTTTGTGATTTATTCAAATGAATTAAAGATGGATCTCGAAAAGGTGAAAGAAATCAGAGAATGGTTGTCGCTGAGGAATATCTTCAAGGTGAGAATCTTCCATGGATTAGCAAGTTTTAATCGAAACTTCATCATAAATTTTAGTGGGATTAGTGCTCAAATGATGGATACAGTAAGAAAACGACACAAGTCTTTCAAATGGACAAAATATGTTGAGAAGATCTTCAACATATTGAAGGAGAAGATAACAAAACAACCGATTATGGTTTTATCGGATTTCGGAAAGACATTTCAGGTGAGATGTGATGCAAGTGGAGTTACAATTGGAGCGGTCTTAAGCCAATATAATAGGTCTGTTGCGTATTTCAGTGAGAATATGAATGATGCTAAAATGAAGTACTCCACATATGACAAAGAGTTCTATGCCATAATTCAAGCCTTGAAGAAATGCAGGCACTATCTCATTCCAAAAGGATTTTGTTTTGTATAGCGATAATCAAGCTTTATAATTCATAACTAGACAGGAGAAGTTAAACCAGAGACATGCTAAGTGGATAGATTTTATGTAGAATTTAACTTTTGTCATTAAACATATTTCTGGTAATGCTAACAAAGTTGTTGATGCATTGAGAAAGGGATGTCTAATTCTGCAGGAATTTCAAGTGAAGACCTTGGGGTTTAATCACCTTAAGGAAATGTATCACAGTGATCCAGATTTCGGGGAGGCATATGAAGCATGGGAAAATATTGTACTCAGAGACAGAAGCTAGTGGGATGAATATCTTATTCATGATGGGTTGTCATTTAGGGGATGCCAGTTGTGCATACCAAAGTGTTCGATGAGGGAAAATTTGCTAAAGGAAAAGCATAGTGCAGTTTTAGCCGAAAATTTTAACCATGAAAAAATGTTTCCTCAGTTAAACGGTTCATATTATTGGCTAGGTATGAGAGAAGAGGTGAAGAGGTTTGTGAACAAGTGTAAGATTTGTCAGTATGCAAAGGGGAGGAAGCAGAATACTGGGTTGTATCAACCATTGCCTATTCCAGAGAGCCCTTGGGATGCAATAATCATGGATTTTTTGTTTGGATTGCCAAGGACACAAAGAGAGAGTGATTCCATATTTGTGGTAGCCGACATATTTTCGAAGATGGCACACTTTATCCCATGCCAGAAGAATAGAGACACAACACACATTGCTAACTTGTTTATGAAAGAAGTTGTGAGACTCCATGGATTGCCCAGGAGTATAGTTTCAGATAGGGATACCAAATTTGTTGGTCATTTCTGGAGGACGTTGTGGAAGAAGCTGGGGACAAAGCTATATTTTAGTTATGCATACACCCTCAAACATATGGACAGACTAAGGTGGTGAATATAAGTTTGGGAGATTTAATGAAGAGTTTGTTCATTGAACACCATAGTCAATGGGATCGGATTTTAGCACAAGCAGAGTTTTCATACAATGACTCAGTGAACAGAAGCACTGGGAAAAGTCCATTTGAAATACTGTATGGAATGAATCTGAGAGGAGTTTCGGAGTTGAGATATCTGAATTAGGGCGAGTTTAGGAGCGTTGGAGCTAAAGACTTCGTTGCAGAAATGCAAGAACTTCATAATCAAATCAAGGAGCAATTGAAAAAGAGCAGCAATGAATACAAATGCATAGCTGATCAACACAGGAGGAAGCTTGAATTTGAAGTTGGAGATCAAGTTCTATCACATATTAGAAAGGAAAGGTTCCCGAGGGGAACATATAATAAGATAAAGTTGAAAAAGATAGGACCGTGTAAAATCCTGAAAAGATTTGGTGAGAATGCTTATGAGATAGAGCTGCTAGAAGATGTGGGTATATCGTCCATATTCAACATTGAATACCTGTATCCATATAGGGGAGGTGGAGCTGGAGGATCCAAAGATCAAAAGAAGATCCATTGGGAGAAACAAATGCCTGTAGCAAAGAAGCCGCAGATGCAGCAGATCATAGATCAACGAATTGGGTAGAAGACCAGAAGGAAAACATATTTTGAACACTTGTTAAAGTGGAAAGGACAACCAATAGAAGACGCCAGTTGGGTAAATGAAGATGACATCCAGAAGCATGGAAAGTTGGTGCAGAAGCTCATGGATAGGAGTCCATGAATTTTTCAGCCAGAGGAGTATGATGCAGGAGCATCGCCAGCGAAGCATAAAGTGGAGGACAATTGGGCACACTAGCACGTATTTTGAAATATTTTGAATTCCAAAGTTGACGTGTTAATGTAATATCTGAAAAAGATTTTGATTTACGAACATCTTTAATAATCATAGGCTAATCCATCTCATAATATCGATGAGGGAGTGTATTTTTCTTTAATGTGAAGGATTGCAGTACATATATGGAGCTTTTGCTCTTATCTGTCTGACTCAAATATTTATTGTAATAAATGTTAAGTAGTTGAAAGATTTTATTTCAATAGGATAGTTGTAGAGTAGTTGGAGGGAAGAAATCGAAGAGCCCTCTTGTATAAAGATTTGTATTTTTTCCCAATATAGGTTGTTGGCACTCTAGTTATCAAGAGCCATCGTCATTGTAGCAAAGAGATGAGAGCTACCGAGAAGAAACAAATGAATGTATGTAATTTTCAATTGAATGAATATAACAGAGGAGTATTGCCCCAAATGTGTGGTGTTGATGTGTCTATCTGAATGGGTGAATGGTATACTTTCTGTTTTGTTTTCAATTATCTATTATTTCTTGTTCTTGTATCTATTCATGCATTTACATGGATAGATGTATGAATCTATGAGATTTTAAAATACGTATTCAACTATTTCCCTTCTACGAGCGAGTGCAAGGAGTGCATAGTGTCTGGAAGGAGTGTGTTGACAGGGTCTGTTTCGACTCGTAAGATCAGAAGAGATAGTGTGAACTTTTGTATGAAAGGAGTGCATAGTCATTTGCAAGGAGTAGCGTGACTTTAGTCGCAGAGAAGTCGTTGAAGAATAGTCACAAAAGGTGCAAGGTCATCCACAAAGAAATTGGGTTGTGGAGGAAAACATGTTACAAGGCGTGAACAGGTTGATATTTTGACTAAGTGTCGAAGAAAGTGTTCTAAGGGATGAAGAGAGGTGAGGAAGATAGGATTAGGAGGGAGAGAAACAAGAAATCTTCAAGGAGGAGAATCCTTTGAGGTTTTACCAAAAATCCGTGAATAAGATCTGTTCTAGAGTGAGGTGAATCATTCCAGACCATCAGATCTGGGAGAACTATGCAGAGGTTAGTCGTAGGGTGTTTCGGCACTTCGTAGTTCAGGAGGTCTGGGGGTGTTTTAAGGATAGAGTCACAAACTCACGGAGTCATGAAGTAATCACAATCGTTGGTTGTGTAAAAGACACGTGGGAGTGGATTGGGAAATCCAGAAGTGGGAAGTTTGGAGGGTTGTGTGTAAGGTGAACAAGAGTTTTTCTAAGTCATGAAATCTGAAGCATTGTTGGGCCATCATAATCAAAAGAGGCACATGGCACAAGGTCCGGAGTTCGGAGGGCATATCCCAGTCACACCCTCTGACATTTACCTTTAGGGTCCCTACATTCGGCTCTGCAGTATCTTTACCTCTACCATATTTTGATACTATCATCCGATAACACTCTCCCCCACATGAGTTTTCTCATTCATAGTTCCCCTTGGCAACTTGACACTCATGTTGATTTCACCCCCCTAGGTTTGGGAGTCCCGATAGTATTTCACATTTCCGAGAATGAACCCCATACTTCTTCTCATCATATTGCTAACCTTCCCAATGGAATCCCATGTCATATCATCTTGGTTCTATGACTACATCTCCATATTTTCATTATCCCTCCATCTCATCCACCATTAGTTTTCCCATTTGTATATTGTCCTCCATCCACTTACCTAATACAGAAACCCACCCATGGGGCCCCCACCCTCCACTAGTTCTCTTTCAAAAACATGTTCCATAAATAAGCCAAGCCATCTTTCACTAGGGCACCCATTTTTGTTTCTCTATACTCAACTCAACTTATTCTTTATTTCTTTGGTAATCGTATAAAGCCTTTGTTTCTAGCATATACATAACTTTTTAGTCGTCATCCTCGATGGCCTTTTTTTACCTGGAAAATCAACCCATGTCTCCCTTGGTTGGGGCATCCACCCTTTTCTCATATCAACATCATTCACAAACCCCGAGTATCCCAAATCCATGTACCCATGATCTCTGAGTTTTCCCACTTTGTTAGCCTCTGGCACATTTTAACCCCATATCTAGTCATCCCCCTGATGCTAGATCCAGTTTTATAGTTTCTACCAATCATCTATCAATACCCCAACCAAGGGTAGTCTCGAGTCCCACAACATCTTGACTTCGTTCTTGTTACTTGTCAGTACCTAATATCATCTATTACTCAATGGATTTCAAGAATCCCTTAGCTTCTTGGAATTGTGTCTCCCTTCATGTCGACCTCAACATAGTTTCTAGAAGGGTGACAATATCTTGACTCTCATTACCTTTTCAATGAGGAGTCTCGGATGTCACAGAGAGAATCATCATTGGTTTATGATTCCATTGACCCCCATAACATTCGACTTCAACAAAATCTCATGTTAAGGTGGGTCTTGTTAACTCCCAAAATAGCACCATTATTTTGCTAACTTGTCACAAAGGTTCGTTTAGAGTTTTTTAATTGCAAATGGAAAAATGACACTTAAACTTTCAAGGAACTTTTCAATCCCTTCCTGAGCTCCAAATTAAGATCTGACAAAATCATTGGAAAGATGAGATTCTGTAGATGTCGATCGACTATTCATATGTGAAAAATGGATTTTTTATGACCGAGAAATTCAATTTTGAAAATCTGTCCGCTTTCAACAGCACAGAAGGCAGAATTTTTTACCCGTTAGCTGTTGAAAGTGGCGCTTT
>JZKD02S0211088.1:250577-261912 GCA_000966675.3 Picea glauca
CACATCACCTTTTGAGTGGGTTAGCTTGGGATTCTTTCACCATTTCTTTCAAGTTTCAAAGTTGTAAGAAGAGCTCAATTGTGGGGGTCCAAGAGCCCTCCCTTGGAGGAAGAAGAGACCCAAAGTCCTCTTTCTTATCAGTGTTTTCTTTTCACTAATACAATCCTTTCCATTGGTGACATGAGTCTTGTTTCTTTCTTGTTCTTATGTCCTTATGCTCAATAGTTTAGTTGTTCTTTCCTTCTTAGTTTAATTTTTAGCTTAGTCTTTTATGTTTCTTTTTCTAACCCTTTCTTTCACTGTCGTCTTGCTTAGCTGACCCAACTAAGCTTGTAAGCACCTCTATTTTGCTCAGTCATGTGACAAAAGAGGCGCAACAGATTTGCAACTCCACTGGGGAAAGGTATCAATTTCCTACCCCATTTGGATTTTTCTAGCTCTTCTTTCAGTTTATTTAACCTACAGGTACCTTAACTGGCCCAAGTCGACCTATAAAACATCCAATTCAAAGTTTAATTGAGAGAATTCCATTCGAAATTTTCTTCATGGTCGTGTGACAGGTGTGCGTGGGTTTATTGGCCCACAGTCGTGCATCATGCACACGTGCACCAAAATTACTGTGTTATTCAGTGCCTTCCACGCACCTACGCCCAAAAGTCTTTTTCAGTTGGCGCATTGGCACTCAGTGCACCTCTTTCTACTCTGAGACCCACGCACCTGTGCAAAAAAATACACATTGTAAGCCTTTTTGTGATTTGTGGAAGGCCCCTAGCCTTCTTAAAAATGATTCCATGCATGTTGTAATCTGCACCACTTAGTTTCCTCTCTATATAAATGGATTAGTCAAAACACATAGGCACTTAGGGGGTTTAAAATCATTATTTCCTCTTTTTCTTTCATTTTGCCACATGGATGGCTTGCTTTGACTAAGAGTATAAGTTGGACTCATTTGTAATCACATAAAACTTGCATTGGGACCAGAAGTTGGATAACAATCGTTTAGTATGCTCTTCTCTCATGCTTCAAAGCGACCTTGAGAACCAGAAAAAGGTTGTAGGACAATTTCATCTTCCTTAAAAAGACTAAAACCTTTAGGAGAGGACAACAACCCCCTCGAGACTCCTCTTAGTTTATTTTTCAAACACATCTCAAGATTGTAACGAGCCCATACATGCCCACATGCTACAAAGATAGGATAGTGTTGAAATTTACTTTCTTAGATTAAATCACAATAGGGAGTTAAAGGAATAGTAACGGATCCACATGTCCACATGCTAGCTTCCTAGGGACTTTTGAATTACGCAAGTTTTTACCAAAGACATTTAGTTAATTAGGTAATCAAAGATTTGTAAGGACCAAGCGAAGTCCACATGCAGCAAGGTGACACTTAATTCATTAAAACATTGGCACACTTTCACTCATTCACACACAAAATTCACTTATCACTCACATAGTTTTCATCTCAAAATGTGGAGGTCGAAGTAAGTTTCCTCCAAAGGGATTCCGAAACACCCCAGACATTTTCTTGACGAAACTATCCACTCCCACTTAATTTCAATGAGATTGGCCCACACCCCCAATCTCCCAAACAACCACATCTAAATTTTTTCTAAAAACTCACTAAGTTTTCCTCCACAGGAGGTGCCAAAAGAAATATTTTAGTCTAGGTAGGATTTCGGGGATAGGCATCCAAATAAATCCCCGTTATCTGGTTCTCACATTGTCAAAACAATAGAAGTTGTCAAATAGGGAACTTTAAATCCTCCAAGTCAAGTGTTCCTAACACCATAAGGCAGGGAGATACCCGTGAAGGGTTGAAGGCCGAGGTCTGGTTGTTCTATGTGTCCCCCCTTGAAGCACCCACCTCTTGGATGGGATCCAGCCCGTGACCCATTTCTTAGGCCGAAAATCTAAATGTCGCACTTTGACCGAGGTACCTAGTGACAAAATTTTAGGACATCTACCCAGGTGGAAATTGTTGGCTGTAATTGCACCTTGATCGGATTTTGTGTGACTATTGGGAAATATCGCTAGTTATTTTGGGATATTCCCCCTCTACCCCTCATTATAATTGATCACTTCATCCTTCACTAGTTTCTTTTCTGGTGGCTTCAGACCCCACTGTTGAGTGCTATTGGAAGGTCCAATACTATTTTGAGAGGAAGGACGTTACATCTTTTAGGACATGAGCATTTGTTTTTTTTGTTCCCCCACACAGACAAAATCCACTTATCCACATATATGCTTCTTTATCAAAACACTTTATGTATGATGCACTTATGATTACATTTGATTTAGATATATATTGTGTAAAAGTTCAAAAAATTGCAACAAAAGCTCTTGTTGATTTATTACTCTCACCACCATTCGCACACATCCAATTAGCTAGTCATACATCATAGGGGAACCACATAACCCCCGTTGTTCCAGACACTTGCTAAACCTCCCCCCTGTTCTCGGGGGAGTTCCTAGTCTTGCTAACTCATCGACTCCACCTTCTCACACTCCTGTGAGTACCACTGTCTTAGGATCAACTTTGCTTGGTTCCACCTTGGGTCAAACTCCCAAGGTCCACCGTCCACTCAGTCTCCTTTACATGGAAGTGGGGGGCCTACTTCCTCTCAAGGGGGAAGTACAAACCCACCTAGTCCCCCCCCAAGGGCTAGGTTCACAAACCACTCACACCATGGATGAAACTAACCCTCCACCACCACTCCAAATGCCATACTTGGCCTCTCTCAAAATACCAGATCTAAGAAAACTCACAAATGATCCTATATTGCATGACCCCACATGGCCTGCAATGCCTACCAAACTACCTTCAGATATCCCCAAATTTGAAAGAAAGGCAGGAGATGACCCCGCCAACCATGTCATGAATTTCCACTTATGGTGCTCTTCCAACAACATTATGGATGATTCCATCTGACTAAGATTATTTCAATGCACACTCACTTTCCCATCAGCCAAATGGTATGTAAACAAAAATTCGGGGTCCCATGTGACTTTCGAGTCCTTGGCCAAAGCATTTTTTACCTTCTTACAATTACCAATCCGCCATGACAATGGTCTTGAACTACTCTCTAATTTTAAACAAACCTCACCCACACATATCACTGATCACATTCACGAGTGGCATTGATGACATAGTTTGTGCAAAGCAGAAACCACCAAACAACAATGTCTTGATTGGTTTCTCAGATCACTTGTCTCTCTCCTCGGTAAAGATGTGGCTAACACCTTCCCAAAATAAGAAGAAGAAGCCATCAGTAAGGCTCAACAATACGACCTCATATATTCATAATCAGGGTACTTGTACACAGTACTTCCTGATCTCCCAAAACCCGTGCCATTTGGCCAAGATAAACCTAGGATGTCTCACTCAACAGAATTATTGATTGGTAACACCACGCATCACAATACACAACCCCAACAATCACCTATGTATGGCACACCTCAATATCCACCGGCATATGGAGGAACCCCTTATTATCCCCCACCCCCTTATCAACAACCACACCCTGTTTCCCTTCCTCTACCCATCAGTGGGCCACTGCCAACCCCCAAAATATGCCCACCTATCCAAACAATTTCTGGTACTCCCTCTACCTCAACTTATACTCTAAGTACTAGCAAAAGTACCACACCTTCCTATGTACCTTACAGATCATTACCACAACAGAATCCGTAGTTTCCATTTTCTGGCCCTCCACAGCCCATGGCTCCATCACAAGGACACCCTCACGCTGGGGTGAATTTTGTTCAACCCTCTCCCATTCAGCAATATCAAAATTTTGAACAGCTGAATATGGAAAATCCAACCCATCAGTCGAATAATTCCAAAAAGAAAGGAAAAAACTAGAACAATAACAACCTAGGTCAAGGAGGAAATCACCCCCAACAGAACCAACCTATTGGGGGCAACCAGAAATAAGGGAATCAGAACCCCCAGGGGGGAAATAACAACAGATGTCAAGGGAAAAATAACAATAATCTTCGAACCAACTTCCCTTGTGCCCTTTGCGGTGAGTTCAGTCATTATACTCATCATTGCCCCCAAATCATTGATTTTAAAAGGATGAAAGACTCAAGAAATGGACCACATCCTTTAGCATTGCCTGCCCCTCAATAGGCCCCACAACAATACATGCAAAAACCACCCCCAGTCGTGTTGTAAAACCCCATTCCACACCAAGGAGTGATGAACACCCAACAGGACATGCAGCCTACCCCCCATAGTTGGGACAATATCTCAACTCGAACAATCACGCAGATTGTACTATCCTCCTCACTAGCGAGGAAGAAGTCCTTCTATAGACACGTAGTCGTCAATACCATGCACCCACTGAGTCTCCTCCCACTCCCCCATAAACAATCCCAGCACCAACGGGACCCCCGTTGGTGATTCCTCGCCCTAACACAGAAACACCTCTTCACATCCCTCGCATCCCATTGCGCAGGAATGTCCACAACCCGTAGGCTAGGGTGGCTCATAATTACAGTTTGGTTGATGACTTAGCACAATCCCCAGCTGCAATGTCAGTCTTAGAAGTACTTCAAACTTGTCCCACTCAGCGGAAATCATTACTTTCCACCTTGGGGGCAGTTGACCCTGCAGATACTCAACTCGTCACATTTGATCTCGACAATGGAGAACCTCCACTCCCCACACTCATCGCTTTTCAAATCCCTGTTAAAATTCGGAACATTACAGTTCATCGATGCATCATCGATGAAGGTGCATCCACATGCATCATGACCAAGTATGTATGGCAGAAACTTGGTTCCCCTGAACTCATACCATCTTCCATTACCTTAAGAGCTTATGACAGATGACCATATTCTCCTGAAGGGATCTTCCAAAATGTCCCTATAGAACTCAGGGGCAAGACCATTCTCATTAACATTGAAGTTATCAACGCCCCACTTGATTACAATATCTTGTTCGATCGTAGCTACATGTACGCTATGAAGGCAGTTGCCTCTTCCGTCTTTCGAACCATGATGTTCCCCCATAACGGGAAGATCATTACAATTGACTACGTTTCACATTATGAGCCTAACCCTTCTGCTAACATCGATAACATTCTCCCTATCGTCCACACTAATCCTGAAGCATACCCACTCATCGAAATGGGGCCCAAAATTTTCAAAGACCCATCATTGTTAGGAACTTACCATGGTGCACCACCGCTCCTTCATCCTTCCAAGCAGGTATGTGTCGTATCATCCAAAGGAACTGGCATTGAGGATACCCTTCCTCCCATGGAGGCTTCTCTCATATATGATGTCCCACTAGTAGCAGAGCCCATCCCTCACGATCCTCCTGTGAACTCGTCAACTCCACTAGTTCATAATTTCACCTCACCCCAAGGTCATATCCCAGTTTGGGAGACAGTTCCCCAAGCCATTACTCAAATCCCCTTCTTTTACCCTCCACCAGGTGTACAAGCTTTCCAAGTAGCCGCAACGCTTACCCTCCCTAATATGGTGCTGGTAATCCTAGTTTGGTATTTACATCCACTAGAGATGGTTCCTCAACCATCCCTTCCCCCCCAAACAGAAGTTATCCCAATGCAGATTCCCATACTCACTCCCACCATACCCTCTACACCCCCACTCACTAACCTCCCTACCACAACAGGGGGTAGGTGAAAGAAGAAGGAGCCCACAACTCCACTTCCCCCATGCGTCCAACCTCCTTGTGCACTATGTGAGAAAGATGGACACCCAACCAACAAATTCCCATCTCTACACGAGTTACGTAACCTAATTCAACTCAATCAAACACCATCACCGTTCATCACTTTATCAAGTACTGTCACTACCTCCCCTAACATAAGTAGCAAAGGGCTACGAACCAAATTCGCTTGTGCCATATGCTCAGAATATGGCCATTATACACACCATTGCCCAGCGCTACCCCAATTCTAACAGACATTAGTAGTAGTACACCAAAGCTTCCAGCACGAACCCAGTCCAGCTACATCCCCCACCAAACATCACTGACATCCATTATGTCACGACTTCAATCAATGAACGTATGAGATGCCCTTGCTCTCTATACAAATCCTTAGATCATGTTACATATCAATGTCCTATAATCATTGAATACAGGCAACGCCAAGTGACCCTGATTCAAACCCTTGCATCCCCTATAGAATCGATGATTAACCTTACCCCATCATTAGAGATTATTCATATTATTTCTCCTAAACCAGAAGCACTCCCTATTCCTCTTTGGTTCTTGGATGACTTATACGAGGATTTACCCCCAAATCCCCCCAATTCTCCCGTTCATTTCCCCACATAAATTTTACGCCCAACTACCACTAATAATCCTTAGTATCTCGATATTTGGTTTATGTCGAGTGAACCATTGCAATCTCATTGCGTCATTCCCCCTGCTTCTTCATTACCAGAGGCCAACCACATGGTGACAATCACTGATATCACTCTTTTCGATCCCTTGTATTCCTGACAATTCTACTATGACGAGGACATACTTGAGGAATTAAACACCCCCGACTACCCATGGGATGCACTACACCACAGAGCACTTTTCTTTTCATAGGAAGCCTTCACGCCTCCTAGACAACACCCCATATATGCAGTCGAAACCAAGGATTTATCCCATCAGGGCATATTGACTGGTTCAACAATCC
Source organism: Picea glauca (assembly GCA_000966675.3). Lineage (NCBI taxonomy): Eukaryota > Viridiplantae > Streptophyta > Pinopsida > Pinales > Pinaceae > Picea > Picea glauca. Next base: position 257,243 of record JZKD02S0211088.1, read on the forward strand.
CATCCCTAGCCCTGATGCTTTTGAAGAAGGCAATATGGCCAACATTTCCCCCACCATCAAAATCGATATTTCCATAAAAAATGGAGTCATTGAGGAAATCACCATTGGCACCGCATGCACTCCTCAATAAATCACCACCTATAAATCCCTCTTCCAAGAATACCAGGATATTTTTGCTTGGTCATACACAGAAATGCCTAGCCTTGATCCCTCTATTATCGAACATTGCATAAACACCTGGCCTGATATCACACCGGTTCGCCAAAAACAATGACTGCTACACCCATCTAAAGCAGCGGCTATCAAAGCTGAGATTGACAAATTACGCATTGTTGGGTTCATCTACCCCATTACCTATACCTCATGGGTTTCAAACCTTGTACCCTTTAACAAAAACTAGGGCATTATCCATGTATGCATGGATTTTTGCAATCTCAATCACGCCTATCCCAAAGAAAACTTTCCAATGCCTTTCATCGATCAAATTATCGATGACTCTGTAGGCCATGAGGCATTATCCTTCATGGATGGTTTCTCTAGCTATAATCAAATCCAAATCCAACCATTTGATCAATACAAAACCGCATTCACCACCCCTTGGGGTACTTTTGCATATTGTGTCATGCCTTTTGGCCTACAAAACACTGGCACAACTTTCCAATGGGCTATGACATACATTTTTCACGATCTAGCACATATCATCCTCGCATACTTGGACGACCTCACAACTCGATCCAAAAAATGCACCCAACATCTTGATGATTTATGGATAATCTTCCAACGGTGTCATCAGTACAACATCCGCTTGAACCCCCTCAAGTGTGTGTTCTGCGTCACTGTCGAGTGCCTCCTCGGGTTCATCATTTCCCAAAGCAGTATTACCATGGATCCCCTCAAAGTCTAGGCCATCACAAAAATTCCACCGCCATGAAATTTATGCCAACTCCGGAGCCTACAAGGAAAAGCTAACTTTTTAGGGTGATTTGTCCCGGACTATGCCACTCGAGCACACGGTTTCCTTCGCTTACTACACCATGACATCCCATTCCACTAGGATGAACATGCCCAAAAAGCGTTCGACGATCTTAAAATGGCACTCTCCAACGCCCCTTTAATTAGTTCATCCGAATATAATCACGACTATATCCTCTACATATCAGCATCAGTTGTCTCAGTAGCAAGAGTTCTCATTCAAATTGGCGATGATGATCATGAGCATGTCATTTACTACATTAGTAAAAATCTTTGAGGGCCACCCTTGAAGTATAATCACAAAGAGAAACTAGCCCTTGCAGTTGTCCTCGCAGTCCAGAAACTGCGCCATTACATTCTGCTTCGCACAACCAAAGTCATAGCAGATTCTAACCCCATGCAATACTTTCTTAGTCATCGGCAAATTAACAGTAAATTTTCCCGATGGATCGTTATCCTTCAAGAGTACGATCTCGAATTTTCAACACCCAAGAGTAAGAAATCTCTCGTCCTCACTGAACTCATCACAGCTTTCCCATCTGATATGACCAGTGCCTCTGTCAATACCAATTTCCTCGATGAACATCTCTTTTACATCACTTTGGATGATCCTTGGTACGGCGACCTCCTCGTCTACCTCTGAACCCAAAAGTTCGGTAACCACCTCTCAGGAGATGATCGATGTCGTATTCTCCACCAAGCCCCTCACTATCTCCTTATCAGAGATATCTTATATTGGTGAGGGGTTGACACCATACTCCGTCAATGCTTGACTATTGACAAGGCCAATAGAGTCTTGAATGACTTCCATAGCGGCGTGTGCGGGGGCCATCTCTCAGGGATGTCCACTGCTCAGAAAATCATCCACGCAGGTTACATTTGGCCTACATTGTTTCATGATTGCATTCATGCCATGAAGTGATGCGAAAAATGTCAGCTTTACACCAACAAAGCACAAGCACCACCTGCTCTTCTCCACCCAGTCATTACTGTAGGCCCCTTTTGTAAATGGGGCATCGACTTTATGACTTGTAACCCCCCATCCAACAATGGACACAAATACATTGTTTTCACAGTCAATTACTTCACAAAGTGGGCTGAAGCCATGCCTACCTTCAACAACATCGCTGACATCACAGCGTGTTTTTTCTTTAATCACGTCATATCCTACTTTGGAGTACCACTCCAACTAGTCTCTAATCACGGGAAACATTTCGAGAATGAGATTTTTGTAGAACTCTCATCCCGGTTAGGATTCTCCCACAAGTTTGCCTCACTATATTACCCTCAGTCCAACAGACAGGTCGAAGAAATTAACAAGGTCCTCAAGACCATGTTACAGCGCATGGTTAACAAAAATAAGACCAATTGGCATCATATTTTATTTTCCGTGCTATGGGCTTACCGTACGGCCGTGAAAATGGCCACTAGTTTCACACCATTTCATCTAGTCCATGGAGTCGAGGCCACTCTTCCTATCGAGTGCGAAATTCCCACCTTACGCACCGCAATTGAGCTATTACTCGATATTTCTCCAATGGAGCAGCGTTTGTTGAACTTAGAGCCCCTGGATGAAGATTTTCGATCTTCATTACATAACAATGAGGTAGCCAAAAAACGGTCAAAGGTCACCTTTGATCGCCATGTCAACCTTCGCTCATTTCATGAAGACGACCTCGTCCTTGCTTATGATATCGCTCACGATACCCTCGGTCATGGAAAATTTGAGTCATTGTGGCATGGCCCCTACATTATCCAACATTGCCTCACCAAAGGCACATACATCCTGGCTTCCCCCGAAGGCCTCTCTCTCAAAAAACCCGTCAACATTATAACTTAAAGAAATTTTACGCCTAAGCATAGCCATTCTAAATTAGGTTATTTCTTTTATAGTGTTTCTAATCTTTTTTCCATACCTCACGTCTAAAATATCATTTGTGTTATTGACATATGCTTTCTCCACTGGCCTACCACATCGGTTACACCAATGACGCCAGCCGTTGGACACAAAATCTCGCTTCAGCAGCTTGGGCCCTCTATTCCCCCTCACATGAACTGCTCCACTCTAGTGGCATATGTTTGGGTTCAGCAACCAACAACCAAGACGAGTACATTGTCGTCATTGGCCTCCTCATCGATGCCATCCATCATCGTATTCTTCACCTTAGTGTCTTACTTGACTCACAACTAGTCGTCCTCCAACTCAACAATGTGTACCGTGTCCGTGATCCTTGCCTTTTTTGCAAATACCTGCAAGTTAGACTTTTATCTCAACATTTTTATTTCATTACATTTACACATATTCCAAGACAATTTAATCAAATCACAGATAACCTACCTAACATTGTACTTGATTGGCATATATCACATCAAGACACCTTTACACACACATAAACCATCAAAAGTCTGTCACAGCATATAGATTAGACATCATACATAACATTAAACAATTCTCACACACATGTGACCATCACAAAGACCCCCAAATATATATCCATATATATATAAATGTCGGTCAAAAGTTCCATCAAAATGTTTACATACACATAGAATACATCGTATACAAAATCCGCAGGCCAGTGAAACACCTTGGTACAAAACTGGTATCACCACACCAAAATCGGCTCACCAACCTATATATAATATACAAAAATACATAGAGTGACACTCTTGGTGCCTCTAGAGCACCACCTCCTAGCCCTCCCTCGGGCAGTGGTGCCCCACCCACTATCATCGCCTTTGGACCTGGAGGTAACTGCCCAGTCATTGCAGCACCTGCTACTGCTGCTCACCGAACCACGGTCCACCACATCAGTGAAAATCCCACACACTGCTCTAGGATGCCCTCGTCCTAGATGCACGACCACATGCCCTCAGAAACTCCCTATAGCACCACCTCCAAGTGGTGGAAAATATCCTCAAAATCTCCCCTGGCCTCGACCGAAGGAGCATGCGATGGCCCTGCACTAGGGTCATCAAAATGATTTCTCCTAGCCACTCTCTCCTCTCCAACTGGTCTCCCCTTAGCATCCTTGCGTTGTCCTCTCTCTCCCACCTATGGATCTCCCCATGGAGGCCTCACTGAACCCTGATGAGCTGGCACTCTAACCCACTCCACCTCACGCCCGCGAGGTCCCACATCTGCACATACAAACAAACAAAGGATCGCATCAACATCCATCTATACATGATACACATACTATACTATCTCAATATCAAAACATAAAACATCACATCATACCTCAGTGGTCGAACACCTCTTCTGGAGGTAACACCATATCCATATCACCCCGAAAGTCCACCCCACGATATGGATACTACAGTAGGATCCATGACATCTGTAGCCACACCTGTGCAGCCTTGGCTGTGAAAAAATAGCCACCCTCACCACCACTGTGGTGAATCAAAATCCTCGATCACCGCATCAGTCACGGCTCTCGTGCACCAGGTGCACCCAATAACACTCTAGGGCGCAACATCGACACCCTCTCCAAAAACCAGGCAACCAAGATGGACCCAAAAGAAAAGTCCCCTGAGTCCGCAACCCAACACTTATTGAGTTTCCCTACCATCTTGGCATGCAGCATCAAGCCCCAGGAAAAATTATCTCCTGTCAGTGCCCTCCCCATAATCCTCAACTGACCACCATTGATCCGCTGAGTTGCGAGGGACCCATATATCCTCACAATTATCGATGC
>JZKD02S0211088.1:274402-343766 GCA_000966675.3 Picea glauca
AGTGGATTTGTAAAGAGTTCTTTCATCACCATTTTCCATTTTCTTTGTTGTAAGAAGAGCTAGCTAGTGAGGGTCCAAGAACCTTCCCTTGGAAGAAGAAGGGACTCATAGTCCCATTTCTTCTTGGTGCTTTGTTTTCATCAATAGATCAGCCTCAAACATTGGTGACATGGATCTTTTTGTTCTTGTTATTTCTATGTCCCTATGCTCATGATTTTAATTTTTATTGCATCTATTAGTCTAATTATTAGTTATATTTTTTGTTTTCTTTCTCTAACTCTTTTCTCTATAGTTGTCCTGCTCAGCAGACCCAACTGAGCTTGCAATCACCTCTTATTTTCTCACCAAGGTGACAAAAGAGGCACAACAGTGGTGTAGTTAATTTCAGCCGTAGATAGTTTCCTGCTGGAAAAATCTAATGGATGGTTGATATCTCTTGCTCCTGGTTGTGCTAAAACTTATCCTAATGAAATAGAGGATGCATCAACATGCACATGGAATTCCTTGCTCCAATCTGGAAAAACTAGAATAGGCGCAGTAACCATTTTATGTTTTAGTGTATCAAAGCTCTGCTGGCATTCGTCTGTCTATTCAAACTGACAATCTTCCTTCAAAAGATTTTCCATAGGTGTTGTAATATGCACATGACCCTTAATGAACTTCCTGTAGTATCCAGTATGTCCCAACACATTACACAGTTGTCTGACTGAAGTAGGAGGGGGTAGATCAACAATAATGGCAATCTTAGATGGATCTACCAGCAATCCCTTCTTACACACTATATGGCCTAGCAGCACTCCAAAGGGTGAAAAGAAGATGCAATTCTTTAGGTTCAAGGCAATCTGACATTGCCTGCACTTATCCAACATTAGTCTTAAACATTCAATATGATTTTGCAATAAGCTAAAAATAGTCCAATCATCAAAATATGCTTCCAAGAATTTGTGTAAAAACTCTTTGAACACTTCGACCACCACCCTAGAAAAAATGGTTGGTGCATTATTCAATCCAAATGGCATCACTGTATACTGGTAGAATCCCCATTCTATGGGAAAGGTGGTCTTGTTGTGATCTTCCTTGGCAATCCTGATATGATGGTCTCCTGAAAATCCATTTGTGAAGGAGTAGACCTCCTGTCCTCCAACATTATATAACACTTCATCTATGAATATTGTAGGAAAGTGATCATGTAAGCATGCATAGTTTAGTTTCATCAAGCCTACACAGATCCTGATTTTTCCTGTCTTCTTATCTTGGACCACCATAGGGATAATCCACTCTGACTCTTCAACAGGTTCTATGATTCCTTCTTCTAACATTCTATTGAGCTCAATCTTGACTTTCTCCTTATAGTTAGGATTCAATCTGTAGGGTCTCTGCTTGACTGGCCTTGCATCTAGTTTCAAAGGGATCTTCATCTCTCCCATGGGCCCTTTAATTCCCTTAATATCAGTGAACTTGGTTGGAAACAAGTCCTGGTATTCATGCAGTAATTCTGTGATCTTGTCAATAGTGGAAACATCCCAATAATATCCAACGTTAGCAAGCTTGGGTGCTTGCTCCATTCAAATGTAACTTTCTTGATCTTGATCGGTTTTCCAATGAAAGATAGTTTGACTCCTGGTCCTTCCACATCTTTCTGTCCTTTTGTTTCTACGATTTTCACATTGATAGGATCATCATCTTCGTCAACATTGATATTGTAACAGCCTTGCAATTTTTGAAGAGGCGTAGTCCATTCATCCTCTTCTTGCTCCAAAGGGGGGCTAGGTGCCTCCTCAAACACTCTCTTTCTTACAATCTATAATGCTTGATCTACTATAGGATGCTATCTTTCAAATACAAATGTGGCTACAAAGTTCTGAGTCATACAGTACCAATCTGTAGTGGTGAGGCACAGTTCTGCATGTAGATACTAATTAATAGGCGTTGTGTCCAGAGTGTTAATAAATTTATGCACCCACTGTTCTTGAGGAATGTTGCTCCAGGCTTCCTCACAACTTCGCACATGGCCTTTCGAGTAGCTCTGACCTGTATATCGAACTTCACATTCTACGATGTTGACTGAAAATTGCGCTGTCATCAAAGTGCGACATTGCACCCATTATGCGATGTTATTCTTATGTGTTCCCCACCATCTCTCTAGGGTTTCTTTCAAAGCTTCGTATAGTGCCAACAACCTCTACTGCACTGGTACAATTGCTCCAAATTCCAACAAGAAAGTTTCTAAGTGATTTAAGCCATCAAACATGGATAAGTTACTTACTTCTGTTCCGATCCAACGAACTTCTCTGGTCAATCTGGCACATCTCCGTGCAGATAATTCATATATATTATTCTACCAATTCTATAGGTCTTCCTCTGAGTCTGATGAACATGTGTTCTCACTTCGCCAGCTTAAATTCTCATCTACTATAGGATTAATGTAGTCTTGTTGTCGTGCTGTTAATTTATATATATTCTTGAGCTCATAGGAGTGGTCTTCTTCTCTGATGGGTTCTTTGTATCTTCGACCTTCATTAGGATCCAAAGGAACAATGACCCTAAGGCCATCTCCTTCAAATTTCATTCTTCTTTTCTTCAAATCAACAACAATAGAATCATTGAAAGCCTAGTCAATTCCTAACAGTGCAGGATAAGGGAAACTATCAGCAACTATCTCAATCACTTCAAAATATGCAAATGTACTTACCCCGTCGATGTCCATAGGGACATACTCCAGTCTCCCAAAGGGGCTTACTACCTGCTGATTAGCCATCCTAAGCCTGATAGGGGAATAAATCAACTTAGGTTTTCCCATTAGTTCCTAGGTGATGTAAGTGGGAAAACCCCCTACGAACTACACTAGGGTTCTAAAGTGCAGGCAGAGCTAACCATCTAAAGTCTCCTACTTTTAACAACCATCTTGACATTACCCCACAATCATGCATAAAAAACAAAGTATAGGGATTCGGTAGTCCTACCTTAGACTCTGCATCTGGTGTCGATCCCTTTGCACTCGATTGTTTCTTGACTGCAAGTCTCCTCCCAAGGCTAACCCACATTCAACAAAAGACAAGCAAGAAACTACAAGAATGCATTCTATATATGGATTAGTGGGTTAGATATCATAAAAAAATTATAAACAAATCATAAAGATTGAAGATATCATTCGGCAGGACGGGAAAAGTATTTCTTTATATTAATCTCACAGAGTCACTTACAATATGAGACCAACAACTTCTCCTCTAACTTGGTCCTGGGCTTGTCTTCACCATGCACCAACTGCTTCCACCTATTCTTCTCCTCTTCAGTTCTCTCAAGGGAAATGGCAAGGGTTTACAATAGAGGAAAAAGGGGCTGAAATAAGGAATTTTGGCTCAAACTCACAATGTGGTTGCAAAATATTGGGGCAAAAGGGGGAATACAAAAATGGGAAGAGTTTATTTTCTCTCATGCTTCTCCTTTGGAATGGGACCCCAACACATTCTTTTATAGGCCAAAAAAGATAGTAATGGTTGGGTGACTGGCTATAGGTGGTCAAATGGTTAGGTAACATCCCAAAAGCCCGTATCCCTTTGCAATTTTTATTTCTCGCGCTTTTTGTGAGTGTACGTGGGCTGTAATGGTGCAGCTAGAGTCTATACATGGGCAGTAGTGGTGCAGGGCACATACATCTTCAAAAGAATGGTTTTTCAGAAGAGTTGTTCAATGATGGCTTGGAAAAAATAGCAAGTAAGATGGCCTGATGCCAGGTATGCATGTCTGGTGAAATTTAGGGTTATAACAGATGCCCCCTAATGTGTGACGTCAGAAGAGAATCTGATGGTCAAAATACATTACAAATCTTCACCAACTTACGAAGCGAGTGAGCCCAGAGACTAGAGTTCGGGAGGTGCCAATTGCAAAATAAAAATTTGTCTCACTGAGGCAGGCATACCCATGCTGGGGTTAAAATAAAATCATAGTTGTCAATCAAATGCACTGCATATCCATGTCATATAACTATATAAAGTGTAGCCATGAGCAATACACAATGGATCTACATCTCAAAATCCAAAGATATACATGTACAATATCCATCTTCAAGAAGCTAATGACGCCTGATGGTTGGAGATGAATCCTTCAGAGCTTGAGAAACAATTTCAAGATATTCAAAACTTGGGTAGGAGTGTAATATGAGTGTACAACTTCACTACCCAGAGGTCTTCGATGGCTCATCGAAATTAGACAAGAGGATCTCGGTGATCAAGCATAAATCTTCATTGATTTTGAACAAGGACTTGATTGGTTTTTTGGGGTGGTCGGTCATGAGGGAAAGAGACAAACTGCAAAAGGGCCAACTCAAATTTAGTAAAACTTCCCTTGGACAATAGCATGAAAAATGATGAGACTCAGGCAGCATGGCATTGACATAATTCTACGATGCAGGAGGCAATGCAAACTCTCCATATGTTTGCAAGAATACCTAACGGAGGTTGACACAACTCTATGTAGCGAGAACAAATTCCTAAGGTCATACTAAATCCCAGAGCTTGATGAACAAATGGAAGGATGTGCTTTGTCCAAGGGCGACTCATTGTGCTGCCAACAAAAAGAAAATACTTTTCCCTTCCTCTTTTTGGGGTATATTTGATTTTTTTGTCTTTTTCAATAATTCTGGAAATCTTGAAAAAGAATAAAAGAATGCTATGTTACAAAGGAGGAATGAGTGTCGAAAACATGCTAGTTCTAGGCGGAAGGAACACACTGATGTTCAGAGAAAGGAGACATATGTAGGAAAAGGACACTCGAGAAAAATCCTCCATGGGTCAAGGTGTCAAGACATAGAGGCAAAGTGCTACAAGGCTTGCATATAAGGCATGCTTCAGATGGTTCAGTTGAGAGAAACATGGAGTCGACATTAGGAAAAAGATGCAGGAATGCAAATGCGATTAATAAGACACAATGATAACATCCTTAGATGCAATTTTAATGAGCCCAGAGAAGGCAATGTCGATGGTTTTTCATTTTTAGAGAGTCTGAAAAAGTGTAAAAGCAGACTCTACTGGGGTACCTTTTTCAAAGGTAGTCTAGTCGGTTCGAAAAGGGGTAAACTAGCACCATCAAGATGTCTATTCAAAACCATTTTAATGAGTGTGACAAAGACAATATCACTCAGAAATCTTTTCACTTTTAAGGAGTCTGAAAAGAGCTTAACTATGGACTCCATAAGGGATGTTCTTTTGGACCAGTTTAACGAGTGTGAAGAAACAAGGTCACTCGGCCATCTTTTCAATTTTAGGGAGTCCTTTTTCATAATTTTTAGTTCCTCAGGCCCAAAAAAGGGTTAAAAGTATACTTGAGAATACTCTTCTAGTGAACTGAATCTCCTAGAGTATACCTTTGTTCGTACAATTGACCATCCGAACCGAAAAAGGGGTAAACTACCGCTGGACAGACGTGCCTTCAAATTTTAGTTTGGTGAGCGTGAAGGGAAATGAGATCACTCGGCAATATTTTCATGTTTAAAGAGTCTGAAAAGGGCTTAAAAGAAGACTCATATTTTTTGGGGAGTCCCGAGGGTGATTTCAAAAGTGATGATGAATCATGCAAATGAGGCTCAAACTCTTAATCAGAATAAGACTAACCAGGAATCCCGAGCCTAAAGTCATTAACAATGGCATGGACGCCAAAATAAATGAGGATATAACTAGGGAATCCATGTAGAAGCAGGCTCTACCACCAAATTACAACACTTATAAAGAAACACTGATGGTTTTGTGTCGCAACTTGGTGGGGTTGATCCTATGGCAAAGCGAAAAAGACAACAAGATGCAAAAAGTAGAAGTGGAAACCTAACTTAGATGCAAAAGGTTGGAAAAATGAATTTTTACCAAAGGACCTTCAAAAATGGCCCAACTCTCAAAAATATTCCCAATACCAAAAGTAACACTTATCGTAACATCCCAAAAGAAACTCAAGAACCATACTAAACAATTTTTAATCCAGAAAAAATGACAAAAGGGTTCGAAAAAATGACAAAAAGGGCCAAAAAAGTCTATAAAATAGAAGCTTGGCAGCTCATTATCACCATTGCAAATTGAGAATTGACAAAAACTCAAAAATACCCCTCTGCTAAAAGAGTTGATTCTGGGAGATTTAGTGGACGAAACAAACTTCTGCTCAAACCAAGTAAGTACAAAACATCCCCTCTTGCTATTCAATACTTCCCTTTAGCATTTAATTTGGTTTTAGGGGGAGCATGCACCTCTAAAAAAGGTTGTCCCTACATGTACGCGGGTTGTATTAGGACAGCCCACGTGCAAAAAAAAATCTACCTGCGGGCATACGCGACTGTATCCAATACAGCCCACATACATCCTCCAATATGTGGAAAAACTAAAAAGCAAGACTTAATCGTCCATGAACTTGTCAATTTTGCAAGATGCACATTCATTGGAGAGAAAGGGAGCATGAAGACATTGAATTTTTGGTCTCAGAAGACCCTGTTGTTGTCATTGTATTATCACAATGCGGGTTGTTAAAATTCTTTCAGTTTCCGTTCATGAGGGCACAACCCAGGTTGTTGAACGCCTTGGTCAATTACTGGCACCCAGACGCTGAGGCATTTATGCTTGAGGGGAATTCATTGACTCCAATGACTGAAGACATTTACTTCCTAACTGGTCTCTCGAGGAGAGGTGACCTAGTGAACTTTCATACTTTCCCCCCCGGGCCTCACAGCATAGAGGAGTTGACTGGACTCCACTACGAAGCTGGCACAGATAAAGTGAGTTCTCAGTTATCGATACACAAGATTTCAAACCTATCACTGAAAGTGATAGTTATACTCATTGGGCGGATCACTAGATGCATAGCCTTACATAAGGCATCCCGAGCGCACATGCATTGTGTGGTTCAGTGATTAAATGCACAAGTTGTCGATTGGAGCACAACCATGATGGATTGCATGAAGAGACAACTAACAGAGTGTCGTGTGCGAAGAAACAAAAGCTTTGGGTTTGGGACCTTCCTATGCGCTTCTTCTTCGAGAGGGTACCCAGTCTCAGGATGCGGGAGACAGTATGAGGGCACATAGCCTCTCTCCCAGCAGTGTGTAGATGGGCGATGTTGTTGCTACGACAGGGGGGAGGGAGGACCATTGAGGCCTTCGATGACAAATTTTTCAACTAGTGGTCTCAGCAGATTCCTGCTATAGAGGACTACCCCTATGCTGGGATCTACTTCTCCAGGGATCCTGATATGCCCGTACCTCCCGGAGTAGAACGAGGAGAGATAGGTATGTTTTTTTTCAAAGTTATTTAATTTTTATTTATTTTTATATGTATCATTTTTTTATGTGTACTAGAGTATCTGACAACTATGTATCTATGTATGTAGATATGTGGGACCAGTGCATCCAGTAGAATTCATGAGGACAGGCGGCATCCGCGACTGGAGGAAGGACCAGCCACAGCTGCCAGACCAGCAACAGCAGCAAGGGGATCTCCAGCCGGAGAGGCTGAGAGAGTATTGAGATGGGTAGAGCGGAACCTAACCACGCTCACTCATACAATCCCTATGGAGGAGATCGAGGATCTCCCACCGTCGATGCAACCTCATGTAGTCGAGGTACCACATACCTAGGTCTAGCTCTTTCGGTGTTTGGCCAATGTCGTCGTTCACTATGGCAGGGCCAACAGGCCCTGCACTTAGCTAGGCTGGACTACTTACGTGCCGAGGGCACCTTTTTGTATATTTTTGAGGGTATAAGCCCCGTGACTCTTACTGGACATATATTTTTGAGGTGCATGTGCCCACCCATGTACTCTGATACTTTCGACACATATATGTGTATTTACATATTTATATGTCTTATGGATTACATATATTTAAAAATGTATTTACATGTGCGTGCGTGTGATTTTTCTTACATGTGTGCAATATGCCAATCTAATACATGATTAGCTAGAGTATCTGCGATTTGATTCAATCTCCTAGGAACACGGATATATGTAATGTAATCAAAGCTTCGTTCTAAGAGACATACCCTAAGGAACTATCGGTGTAGAGTAGGATCATAAAAACGGTAAACCCCATTTAACTGAGACACAACCATCTGAGCATCTAAGTAGACCCGGAGGTGAGAGATACCATGCGACAAAGTGTCACGAAGAAACTCTAAGACTGAGCTGTATTCAGCAACGTTGTTTGTGGCATCACCTAAACAGATACCTCCTGAAAATAGCAACTGGCCTTGAGGTGTGAAAATCACCCAAGCTGTAGAAGCAAGCCTCTGATTGTGCCAGGTAGCACCGTCCACAAACCCAACGAACACCTTTGATTCACTTGACATCTACCACAGTGAAAAAGATGACATCAAAAACAACACATCCATAAAACAAAAAGACAAAAAATGACAGTGTAAAATCTATACATATGTACAAGAAGTCACCCAAGGCGACTCACCTATGAGTAATACTTCTTGAGGTAAAGCTCATTTCTAGGCTCTGCCAAAGCATTTCCCTCAATGTCCACCAGATGATAAGTGCCCTTATTTAGTACCTCCTTCACGATGAAATGTATGAACCACATGGGTTTGAACTTGCCTACCCCCAGGGGATCCTTATCTTGCTCATAGACCAAGACAAGGTCGCCTTCAAAGAAAATCTGAGGACGAATGGACCAATCATACTGACACTTGACTCTTTGTTTGTGAGCCTCGTTAGACAAGGCTGAATCACATCTCTTCTCATCGAGCTGCTCGAGATATAATAAATGCTCCTCAAGCAGTGAAGTGTCTGGCAATAATTGTAATGCCAACTTTATAGATGGGATCTGACACTCTATTGGCAAGACTACTTCCAACCCATAAACGATTTGAAAATGTGAGAAACCGATACAGTCTTAATAGACGTTTAGTAGGCCCATAATGCTAAGTATAACATCAAATGCCAATTTGACTTGGCTAAATTGATCATTCGTTGTAGAATAGTCTTAAGAGATTTATTCACGGCTTCCACTTGACCATTCGCTTGTGGTTAGTAGGGTGACGAATGTTCTTGCCTCAACCCAAGATTTGACGTTAACTTGGACATCGTTTTATTCTGAAAGTGACTGCCATGGTCAGTGAAAATCTCTCTCGGGACGCTGAAACTTGCTATTATCTGGTTAAACAAAAAGAGAGTTGTTGTCTCGCCATCATCTTTGAATGTTGGCATAGCCTCGACCCACTTCATGAAGTATTCTACTACTATGATGATATAACTATGCCCCCTTGTTGAAGGGGGTTTGCATGTAGTGTAATCGATCACCCACTTGGTGAAGGGACCAACTGTTATGTTGGGAAACATGGGAGCGGGGTGTGCCCTCATCTTCCGAGAGAAGATCTGACATGGGTGGCACTTTTTGACCGATTTAAAACAATCTTTGATCAATGTCGACCAAAAGTAACCGGCTCGTAGAATCTTTTGGGTTGTTTCCAACCCAGACAAATGACCACCACATGCTCCAGTGTGGCAATCATTAAGAACAATTTTTGCTTCTTCATGAGTGAGACAACGACGAAGGATGCAACCTACACCTCGACGATACAAAGTGTCCTTGAGTATGAGATAGTTATTTGTCTGATGGCGTATGCATCGACACTCATCACGAGAAGCAGAGGCGGGTTACTTCAAAGTCTGGATATAGACTAGTATATCTCCATACCAGGGGTCCAAAGATGCAATAAAAAACATGTCTCCTTTAATAGGAGACTCTTCGGGTATAACATCACCTGACTCAACCAGAAGTTTTGAGATGAGTTCCACAAAGACCAAAAACTTTTTGGATTTCACTGAAACAAAATCTAAGGCAAATTCCTGGAGAATAACTATCCATTTACTTATATTTCCACCGATTACACGTCATGTCAACACGTATTGAAATGGATTCACAATGGCAATGACAGTAGTCCTACGAAATAAAATGTAATGACGGAACCGTTGGAAAACATGGATTGCTACCAATGCAAGTTTTTCAATATGGGAACAATTGAGTTCTGGTCCAACCAGGCCTCGGCTCAGGTATTAAATCAAGTATTCCTCGAGAAAATCATCCTCCTGAACCAAGACCATGTTGATGGTCGATTTTGTTGCAGCCAAGTATAATAAGAAATCTTTATTATAATTCGGTGCCCGACATTTCAACGCTTCGAAAGAGCATTGAGCGGCTTCGTCCCAATAAAAAGGAACGTCCTTCTTCAACAAATGCATGAAACCATTTGTGATCTCGGCATAGTTTTCAATGAAACGTTGTAAAAATTTCTCTTTTCCCTGTAAACTCTGAAGTTGAAGGACTGTGCATGGGGGAGGCAAATGAACTATTGCCTCAACCTTTAGAGGATCAACCATGATCCCTGTTGTCGAAACTATGAAACCTAGCAGACAAACCAACGTCACGCAAAAACTACATTTGTTTGGATTCAAGTGAATCTAGTAGTAACGACATCGCTCAAAGATAAGTCGGAGGTGTGTGGGATGATCATCTCTCTTACGAGATCGTGATGCTAAATCATCGAGATAAGCCTCGACTATGTGTTTGAGATCATGGAAAGAAAAAGACATGGCCCACTCAAAAGTAGCTCCATCATTTTTTCAGACCAAAAGGAATCTTTCGATAAGCGAATGTACCCCACGGACAAATGAAATCGGTTTTGTGTTGGTCTTCTGTTATAACCCTAATTTTCACTAGACATGCACACCTGGAATCAAGCCATCTCACTTGCCATTTTTTCCAAGCCACCATTAAATATCTCTTCAAAAACCCATCCTTTTGAAGGCATACGCACCCTGCACCACTACTGCATGCGTATATATGCTAGCTGACCCATTACATCCCGCATATACTGACAAAAGCACAAAAAATATAAAGTTGCAGATGGAATACAAACATTCAGGTAAATTTCCTAAACCGTTTGACCACCCATATACGAACATTCAACCAGATAACTACCCTCTTTGAGCCTATAAAAGAAGAGGTAGGGGTCCCATTTGAAAAGGAGAAAATAATAGCAAAGAAACTCTGCCCTTTTTTGTATTCCCCTTGCCCCAATATTTTGCAACCATTTTGTGAGAACTAAAGAAGAGAAGCACAAGTGGAAGTGGTTGGTGCACAGTTGAACAGGAGCCTAGGACCAGATTCGAGGTGTAACACCCTGTTTCCCCCAGTCTATAAAAATAACTATACCGGCCAAGAACTATGGAAAACTTAGAAATGTGAATGCATGATGTGAATGGACCTTATGAAAAAGGTCGATGAATGTAAATAATATTATGAATATATATATTGTAGGACTGCTGAGAGGGTAAGTGCTAAAAAATAGATCATGATGGCTAAAGAAAGGTGGTGGAAGGCACCTGGAATGGTGGCGTTAACTTCCATCGAAACCGATATCGTATTTGGTCTTCACTGACCCGGAGAACCAAGAGCGGCTCGTTGTCCCGAATTAAATGTCTCGCAGGCTGGTAGGTAGAGGGATCCTCATGAGTAATGAGGGATGGGGGTGAACCTCCATCCATAGAGTCCTCGGTCTTGACCACCACGAGGAGAATCGTACCACACGCAACCTCGCTGGAATGGAGAAAAGACAGGGAAGAGTGTGTAGATGGGGGACAAACGCGAGGGAAAGAGGAAGAAGAACTCTGGAAAAATACAGAGTGAGTGATAGCAGAGAAGAGGGAGAATAACCTTCATCCTTGGTCACTGGCAAACAGAGACACAGTCTCATAGCATCATGGTCTCAGCTCAGCGGTGGCTAGTGGTAAATCCATTATGAGTCATTGAGCCTACGGTTGGGTGGAAATGAGCACCCCTCTTAGCAGTTGCAATCACATCTAGTGTTATTTCTGATAAGTGTTTTACATCTTGCATATTGAAATTTATATGCTAACATGTATGCTCATAGTCTGTGTAGTTTTATGAATGGTTTGGGTATAAGGCTGCCTGTGTAGTGTTTTGATTTTAGAAATGGTGGTTGCATGCTTATAATGGAAAGACTGCGTATGGATTATGTTTTATAAATCGCTATTTATATGCATACCAATCTAATTCAGACTTCAAGTCTACTTTTGGGAAATCTATGTCCTTATTCGTCCCCAGGAATACCCAGAATAGATCTCTCCATAGAGACACCCTTCCTGGAAAGCTCACCAAGAACCTAGAAAAGGATTGGAAGGAACAAGTTTTAGTAACCTTGTATGAGGAAGTATGATCCTCTTGAAATCCCAGAATAGTAGCGTTACATTGGAGGAAGAAACGAGGGCATTACATGCCTTAACCCTTTTTCCTTTATCTTCGTGAGTAGCGAAGAAAATCAAGACCGTAGATCCCCAATGTCCGTGGGAGTATCTGGACCGTTGGTTTTTCCATGTCCAGGAATCAGTGGGAGAGTGCACAGTGCGGGACAAATATGATCTATCAGATCTTAGTTAGAAAACCCGTTAGTCATTAGATCTGTCAGGAGATGCATGAGGGTTAAGCCCTCGTCAACAGGGGTGAAAGTCCCGAAAGAGGAGTCGGTATCGAGGATTCGTATTTCGGGATTCCAGAAGTCCTGATGACAAGAGATCGCGACACTCCATGGTGGAAGTCTCAAAATAGATCTTGAAATAGATCTCGAAATAGATACGTGTCGCAAGATTGCCCATTCTGGGGATTTGGAAATCAAGAATTCGAGAGTCTCGTTGACAAGAAGTCGAGCTCTCGTATTGATAAGTACCGAAGGGAATAAGACTGTGGTCTTATGAGAAGTGGTCATATTGGCCAAGGCATATCTCAGGGGGGCTAATTGATGATCGAAGCCTGTTTAGCACTTTGGCATTTCGGTACCCAGAATATCGAAGGGCATATTCCCCTTGTGCTCGCAAGTCCTGAAATCCCGACTTGCGAACTCCCGAAATGGAAGCGTGTGGTTAAGTCTCAATGAACGGATGAGATCCTTTCAAAGGATCCAAGTTTGTAACAACCGTTAGATGTGGGGAAGGAACGTGGACGATAGTACCTCGACCCCTCTCTGCCTTTGCAAGCAATGCACGAACGTGATCCTTTTGGAGGATCCAAGGTCTGTAATGACCATTAGATTTGAGGAAGAGACGCAGGAATTAACTCCATGACCCTTTTTACCCTTGCAAGGAATGAATAAATCGGGACCGTAGACCCCATGATCCATGGAAGTACCTGGACTGTCCATCTATAGAGTACACATGGCTGCTAGTAAGTGCTTCGACGTTTCGGCACACGGGAAACCAAAGGGCAAGAACCCTTACTTTCGCAAGTCGCGAATCTTGATCACTGAAACCCCGAAATGGTGTGAGGTGTGAATGAGATTAGGGAAAGCCAGGATTTGATCGTGACCGTTGATCATCCCCAAAAGATCACAACCGTTGATCTTGGCTGAAGGTCGTCGCCATCCATCGGAGGGACACGTGGCTGCCAGTCGACATTTCAGCATTTCGGCATTTGGGAAACCAAAGGGCAAGAAACCTTTTCTTCGCAAATCGTGAAATCTTGATACCCGAAATCCCGACGTGCTTGGTAATAGAAAAGAGAAGTACCGAAGACTGTCCATCAAAGGAGACGCGTGGTGAGCAGTCAGAGTTTAGGGAAAAGTCCCGAAATCTCGAAAGGATCCAGACCGTTGGATCAGGGGAGGCTTACAACCATTGATCTCCCTTTGGAGGGAAACTTTGGATACTTCTGGGTTTTCAGGGATTTGAATGGGGAAAGGTATAAGTCATGCATCGCAATTACCCAAATCGTGAAAATATCGATAAGAGCTTGGATGGCTTAAGCGAGTGGACACGAAACAGGGTCATGTGGAAAAGACCCCAATCGGGAAACTTGTCGTTCGCTAGCCCTATTGGGGTTCAGCGTTTCGCTGTTTCAAGCTTCGGGGTTTGCAGAGTCAAAAGACTCGATGTTCTGGTAGCACTGAGTTGTGAAGTGTGAAGAGACGACGTACTGGTTCAGCCCGTAGTCGTGACCCACAACCACATGGAGGTGAACATATGAGGAACTAGCTGACACTAGGCCCCCATAAGTATTTTGGTGATTTTTATCTTCGAGAAATCAATGAAAATTTTGATTTTCATAGTGGGTGTGTTACAAATTGGTATCAGAGCATGGTTACAACACTCAGCCTGCTTGGGCTCATGAATGAGTTGTGCAGAAGCTTCGTTTGAAATAGTCCTAAAAGGAGTAACCCTCTATCTTAACCCTCTAAATTCAAAAAGGTCAAAGTCTGAAATGAAAACCCGACTGTGTATGCATGCAAAAGAGTTATGAATGTTGTGCGGGTTATAAAAAATGTATCTAACTATTGACTAACAACCAGCGTTTGTCTTTGCACCCAAGCGGACGATCAGCCGCGTGAATTTACATACGCAGAGAATGGTGACTCACCAAGAGGTGGGAGAGGGATCCCACAATAGAGATGAAGAGTCTGATGAAAGAAGGGCAGTAGGGACCCCTCCAGATCTAGCCAAGACTGTGAAGAGTCTCATGGTCGAATTACAAAGTTGCAAGGCTGACAATGAAAGGATGATGAAAGAACAAGAAAAGAAAATAGAAATTAACATAGTTCTACTGAAGAGTTTATCCGATCTAAAAGGACAAATGCAGCATGAACCTGAAACTCAGAAACATGGTCATATCAGTGGCCACACCGAGAGGAGCACCTTGAAAAAGGTCCACCCCAGAGGTAAAGGGCAAGCGTTGGATGATTCTTATGAAAAGGAAGCTGGCGATTCAGAGGGGTCTTCTAGCAGCAGAACCAGTTCCTATACCCGAAGGAAACATAAGAAGCAAAAGTCTTCCAAAGGTCCAAAATTTGAAGAATTCAGAAGGGCCAAACCACCATCCTTCGACAGTGAAATAAAGAAGGGAGAGGAAGCATAGGCCTGGCTGCTTGGACTAAAGAAATATTTCAGAGTCCATGATTTTTCAGAAAATTTGAAGGCCCAAGTAGCCACTTTCAAATTGAACAGAAAGGCTTCCATTTGGTGGGAAGACCTTAAGAATGTGAAAGGGGTTCGCGAAGAGGACCTATCCTGTAAACAATTTGAGAAATACTTTCGGAAGAAGTATTTGTCGGAAAAATATTTCGACGAGAAGACTAAAGAGTTTTATGAACTCAAATTGGGACAACTCACTATAGAAGAATATGTCAACAGATTCCTCGACTTGTTGAGGTATGTACCTTATATAAAAGCAGAAAAGGAAAAGGTGCAGTGCTTCATCAGTGGGCTACCCAAGGACTACCGAAATAGAATTGAATTTGATGAGCCAAAGACCCTAGAAGGCACTATTCGAAAGGCAACCTATGGTCATGAACAGTTTAGACATCGAGCAGAACCTCGTGAAGGATGGAAACTAAAGAATAGTTCAAGATTTTAGAAAAAGGGGATCAAATCCCCAGGATTTAAGAACTACAAGAAAAACGCGAGAATGAACTTTCCAGCCCGAAGTGTACACCAGCAGAACTTTCCCTCATCGAGCGGAAATAAAACTTCTGGACCTATACCAGTGAAGGTGGATAACACAAAGAGAGAACCTTTGGAATGTTGGGGTTATGGAGAAGAACATCTCCTGAGAGATTGTCCACATCGACAACAGAATAGTCGGAGGATTTATAACATCCAGGAAGCTACTATCATCAATGATGTGGTCAGAAGTGTGCCGCAGATTTATGCAGCCTTGGATAATAACCAAGATGACCACCAAGCTTCAGTGGTGGAAATAGAAGGTATGATTTTCAACCATCTAGTGTTTGTTTTGATTGACCCTGGTTCAAATTTGAGTTATATAGCCCCTAGAGCTGTTGATAAGTGTAAACTACAACCACAAAAACATAGCAAGCCATGGTTGGTACAGTTAGCCACTGGCACCAAAAGGAGGATAGCATAGGTCATACCAGCCTGCCAATTAATGTTGAGTGAATTCCCCACCCAAGAAACCCTTAACATATTACCCCTAGGATCATATGATCTGTTGATTGGTATGGACTGGCTAGCCACCCATAAAGCCAGACTAGACTGTTACCATAAAATCTTAGAGTGTGTAAGTATAGAAGGGAGAAGAATAACCCTTCAAGGAATCTGAAAACCCATCTCGGTGAGACAAATATCAGCTCTACAAATGAGAAAGTATTGCCAAAAGGAATGTCCCCTATATGCAATACAGGTTCTGACAACAATTGAAGGCGACAAACCAAGCCTTGAAGATCACCCTACCTAGAAAGAATACATAGATGTGTTTCCGAAAGAGGTACCGGGTCTACCTCCGAGAAGGGACATAGACTTCTCGATAGAACTCGCACCTGGAGCGGTGTTGGTGTCTAGGACACCCTACCAGATGAGCACACCCGAGGTAGTAGAACTCAAGTTGTAATTAAAAGAAATTATGGATAAGGGCTATATTCGGCCCAGCGTGTCTCCATGGGGAGCACCAGTCCTGTTCTTGAAAAACGAGGATGAAACCCTTAGACTGTGTATAGATTATAGGCAACTCAAGAAGGTAAACATAAAGAACAAGTACCCCTTGCCTAGGATCGATGACCTGTTCGATCAATTTGGGGGTGCATCTATTTTTCTCAAAGATTGATTTGAGGTCAGGATACCATCAAGTCCTAATCAAGGGTGAAGACATCCATAAAACTGCCTTCCAGACGAGGTATGGTCACTATGAGTTCGTGGTAGTGTCATTTGGGTTGAACAATTCTCCTGCTACTTTTATGTACATCAGATCCTTTATGGGATTAGCAGGATACTATAGGATATTTATAAAAGGATTCTCCAAGATTGGTTGTCCAATCACTGCCGTCTGGAAGAAGGGGACAAAATTCTTGTGGACACAGAAATGTGAAGAAATATTTCAAACCCTGAAACATCTACTGACCCATGCACCCGTGATGAAAATCGTTGACCCAGAAGCTGACTTCCTCATGTGCACAGATGCCTATAAGGAGTAGGAGTCCTTATGCAGAAAGGAAGTGTGATATGCTATGAATCCCAAAAATTGAACGAGCATGAAGTCAACTATGTGACCCATGATCTAGAACTGGTTGTCATAGTGCATACCTTGAAAATGTGGAGGCATTACCTCCTAGGAAGAAAATTTGTACTTATGACAGATCACTGTGGATTGCGATACCTGTTTGATTAACCAAAGCTCAATGCTAGACAAGCTAGATGGATGGCCCTCCTTAGTGAGTTTGATTTCGAAATCAAACACATTAAAGGAAAGGAAAATAGGGTGGCCAATGCCCTTAACAGAAGTATGAAAACAATTCACCTGGTAGTGGTGAGCACCTGTGAGACAGATGTCAAGGAAAGAATAAAAAATGCACAAGAAACAGATCCCTTCGTCCAGATCGTAACCATGTACCTACAACAAGAACCCGCCAGAGTAAAATATGAAGGCTACCAGATGACCGAAGGAGGTCTACTCACTTACAGAAGCAGATTTTATATTCCATATTGTGACGAATTGAAGAGGTTCATTATGGATGAACTACATAAAAGACCCTATTCTGGTCATCCAGGATACTAGAAAATGATCATTGCCACCAGGAGACAATGTTATTGGCATGGAATGAAGAAAGACATAGCCAAGTACTTGGCCAAATGCATAGAGTGCTAGTACGTTAAATCAGAACATCGACACCCAGCAGGATTATTGCAACCTTTACCAATCCCTGAATGGAAATGGGAAACCATCTCCATGGATTTCATCACTGGATTACCAACCTCAACCAAACAGAACAATTCCATTATGGTAGTGGTGGATAAATTGAGCAAGTTTTCTCATTTCATCCCTGTCAAATCAACCTACAAAGAAATCGATATCACCCAGGTGTTCATGAAGGAGATATTCAGACTGCATGGTATTTCGAAAGAGATCGTGTCTGACAGAGACACGAAATTTACCTCTAACTTTTGGAAATCATTGATGGATGGTTTAGAGACCAAATTTCTTTTTAGCACCACCTATCACTCTCAAACCGATGGATAGATAGAAAGAGTGAACCAAGTACTTGAAGACATGATAAGAATGCATGTAATGCATCAACCCAAGAAGTGGGAAGACTACCTGCCATTGGTAGAATTCGCCTACAACAACGGCTACCAAGCATCCTTAAAGATGAGTCCCTTCGAAGTCCTCTATGGTAGACTGTGTAACACTCCAGTCAGCTGGATTAATCCCATAAACAGGATTTCTTTTGGACCCGACATGTTGAAAGAAATGGAATAGCAAGTGACTCAGATAAAACAAAACCTGAAGGTCGTTCAGAACCGACAGGAAACTTATGCCGGCCAAAAGAGAACTCCAAGAGAGTTCAAAGCGGGAGACCATGTATATCTCAGAGTTAGGCCCAGGAAGAGTTCCCTGAAAATGGGAGCTTGTGCCAAGTTGGCACCTCGGTATTGTGGACCCTTTGAGGTTCTAGATAGAGTGGGACNTGTAGCCTATAGGCTAGCACTTCCTCCCACAGTCAAAGCACATAATGTTTTCCATGTCTCATTATTGAAGAAATATGTACATGATGCTAACCATATAATTGATTGGTCTGTGATTCAGGTGGAACCAGAGGGAGAATTTCTACTAGAACCCCAATGCATACTGGACAGAAAGGAAACCCCACTCCGGAACCGAACCATTACACAGGTCAAGGTGCAGTGGAAACATTTTGGCCTAGATGAGGCTACATGGGAAATGGAGGATGCCATGAAATAGGCATATCCGATTTTGTTTACATATGTACATGCACGTCATGTTAATAGATAGAACATCGAGGATGATGTTCCTTTAAGGGGGAGGGAATTGTAACACCCTTTTTCTCCCAGTCTGTAAAAATAACTATACTAGCCAAGAACTGTGGAAAACTCATAAATGTGAATGCATGATGTGAATGGACCTTATGAAAAAGGTCAATGAATGTAAATAATATTATGAATATATATATTGTAGGACTACTGAGAGGGGAAGTGCTAAAAAAGAGATCACGATGGCTGAAGAAAGGTGGTGGAAGGCACCTGGAATGGTGGCATTAACTTCCACCGAAACCAATACCGTATTTGGTCTTCACTGGCCCGGAGAACCAAGACCCACTCATTGTCCCGAATTAAATGCCTTGCAGGCTGGTAGGTAGAGGGCTCCTCATGAGTAATGAGGGATGGGGGTGAACTGCCATCCATAGAGTCCTCAATATTGACCACCGCAAGGAGAACTGTGCCACACGCAACCTCGTTGGAATGGAGAAAAGACAGGGAAGAGTGTGCAGACGGGGGACAGATGCGAGGGAAAGAGGAAGAAGAACTCTGGAAAAATACAGAGTGAGTGATAGCAGAGAAGAGGGAGAGTAACCTTCATTCTTGGTCACTAGAAAATAGAGACGCAGTCTTGCAGCATCGTGGTCTCATCTCGAGGGTGGCTAGTGGTAAATCCGTTGGGAGTCCCTGAGCCTATAGTTGGGTGGAAACGAGCACCCCGCTCAGCAGTTGCAATCACATCTGGTGTTATTTCTGATAAGTGTTTTAAATCTTTCATCTTGAAATTTATATGCTGACATGTATGCTCACAGTATGTGTAGTTTTATGAATGGTTTGAGTATAAGACTGCCTGTGTAGTGTTTTCATTTCAGAAATGGTGGTTGCATGCTTATAATGGAAAGACTATGTATGTCTTATGTTTTATAAATCGCTATTTATATGCATACCAATATAATTCATACTTCAAGTCTAATTTTGGGAAATATATGTCCTTATTCGTCCCCAGGAATACCCGAAATAGATCTCTCGATAGAGACACCCTTCTTGGAAAGCTCACCAAGAACCTGGAAAAGGATTGGAAGGCGCAAGTCTTAGTAACCCTGTATGAGGAAGTATGATCCTCTTGAAATCCCGAAATAGTAGCGTAGGGATAAGTATCGATCGACGAACAAGATCCCATTGGAAGATCTGTGGTCATTCACGACCATTAGATTGGAGGAAGAAATGAGGGCATTACATGCCTTAACCCTTTTTCCTTTATCTTCATGAGTAACGAAGAAAATCGAGACCATAGATCCCCAAGGTCCGTGGGAGTATCTAGACCATTGGTTTTTCCATGTCCAGGAAGTAGTGGGAGAGTGCACAGTGCGGGATAGATCTGAGCCATCAGATCTTAGTTAGAAAACTTGTCATCCGTTGGATCTGTCAGGAGATGCATGAGGGTTAAGCCCTCGTGAATAGGGGCGAAAGTCCCAAAAGAGGAGTCGGTATCGGGGATTCGGATTTCAGGATTCCAGAAGTGTTGATGACAAGATATCAGGACACTCCATGGTGGAAGTATTGAAATAGATCTGGACCATCCGATCTAGGGAGGATAGGTGTTGCAAGATTTCCCATTCCGGGGATTCGGAAATTGCGAATTCGAGAGTCCCGTTGACAAGAGGTCGGGCTCTCGTATTGATAAGTCCCGAAGGGAATAAGACTGTGGTCTTATGAGAAGTGTTCATATTGGCCAAGGCATATCTCAGGGGGGATAATTGCTGATCGAAGCATGTTCGACACTTCGGAATTTTGGTACCCGAAATATCGAAGAGCATATTCCCCTTGTGCTCGCAAGTCCCGAAATCTCGACTTGCGAACTCCCGAAATGGCAGCGTGTGGTTAAGTCTCGATGAATGGATGAGATCCTTTCGGAGGATCCAAGGTTGGTAACAACCATTAGATGTGGGGAAGGAACGTGGATGATAGTACCTCGACCCCTCTCCGCCTTTGCAAGAAATGCACGAACGTGATCCTTTCGGAGGATCCAAAGTCTGTAATGACTGTTAGATTTGAGGAAGAGATGCAGGCATTAATGCCATGACCCTTTTTACCCTTGAAAGGAATGAAGAAATCAGGACCGTAGACCCCATGATCCATGGAAGTACCTGGACCATCCATCTATAGAGTACATGTGGCTGCTGGTAAGCGCTTCAACATTTCGGCACCTGGGAAATGAAAGGGCAAGAACCCTTGCCTTCGCAAGTCGTGAAATCCCGATCACCAAAACCCCAAAATGGCGTGAGGTGTGAATGAGATTAAGGAAAGCTGGGATTTGATCATGACTGATGATCATCCCAAAAAGATCACGACCGTTGATCTTGGCTGAAGGTCGTCATCGTCCATCGGAGGGACACATGGCTGTCGGTCGAAGTTTCGACGTTTCGGTATTCGGGAAACCAAAGGGAAAGAAACCTTGCCTTCGCAAATTATGAAATCTCAATGCCCAAAATCCCAATGTGCTTGGTAATAGAAAAGAGAAGTCCCAAAGGAAACTAGACCGTCCATCAAAGGAGACGCGTGGTGAGTGGTCAGAGTTCATTGAAAAGTCTCGAAATCCTAAAAGGATCCAGACCGTTGGATCAGGGGAGACTTACAGCCATTGATCTCCCTTTGGAGGGAAACTTTGGAGACTTCGAGTTTTTCGGGGATTTGAATGGGGAAAGGTAGAAGTCATGCATCGCAATTCCCCGAATCGCAAAAAGATCGATAAGAGCTTGGTTGTCTTAAGCACGTGGACACGGAACAGGGTCATGTGGACAAGACCCCAATCGAGAAACCTGACATTCGCTAGCCCTGTCGGGGTTCGGCGTTTCGCTATTTCAAACTTCAAGGTTCACAAAGTCGAAAGACTCAACATTCTGGTAGCACTGAGCTGCGAAGTGCAAAGAGATGACGCACTATTTCAGCCTGTAGTAGTGACCCACAACCACATGGAGGTGAACATATGAGGAACTAGCTAACGCTAGGCCCCCGTAAGTATTTCGGGGATTTTGATCCTCGAGAAATCGACGAAAATTTTGATTTTTGTAGTGGGTGTATTACACAAGGAGCAGTGGCCAATCTCACCATTGTAAGTTACTTTTGTGAGGTTAATAGAAAGAATTAATTTTCCCGTTCTGCCATATGAGGTGTTCCATATTCAATTTTGATTATATTTTATTAGAACCTCTAACCCACTAATTCATATGTAAGATGCATGTTTGGAGTTCTTGTTTGTCTATTTATGAATGCAGGTTATCTTTGGGAGGAAACTTGTAGCCGAGGAGCAACTGAACACAAAATGATCTACACCAAATGTGGAATTCAAGGTAGAGTAACTTGATCCTTTTACCCTTGTGTTTATATATGAATGTGGGGTCTATGTTGGGATGATGGTAAAAAGTAGAAGACTTTAGATGGTCATTTTTGCATGCATTACAGAACCCTTAGTGCTAGTCCGTAGGGGGATTTCCGGCCCACAACAGAATTGGTGACCGTACTGGGGATATATCTAGGGTTTTCTGGGGATACTTTTTAGGTGTTTTAAATTGGTTTGAATACCTTTTTCTGAGTTTCAGCAAGAGTTTGAATTTTTTAGGGATACTAGTTTTTCAATACCAGTACTCCCTGCTTTGATTGCTTGAATTTTTTTTCCTTTTCGGAAATTTACGGAGGTGTACGTGGTCTGCAGTAAGACTACAGGTGTACATACGTGCCCTACCTTTATATAGCCCACATGCATACGCTTGTTGTTGAAGTGTCAGTAGCGTGTGGAGGTTCATAATTTTTTTTCTTTAAGAGAGGTAGTCATCCTCTCCCCTGTCATAAGTAATACTTTTCAGGGGTTTTCTGGATCCTTTCCTAGTCTCTGTTGTTGCAGTTAGTAGCCTAGGTATAACCTCATATTAGCTTTTCTTCATCAAATTTTTCCTTGCATTTTCTCTTATTAAAGTAAGTTTTTGTGTCTTTAAGGGATGTTGGTTTTCCATACCAGTACTCCCTGTCTGTGATGGACTGTTGTTTTTTCATTATTTTGAGCAGTTACAAAGGTGTACACGCCCTACAGTGGCCCTCTACACATGCATATGTGCCATGCCTTTGGACAACACACGTACATACACTTGTTGCTGAAGTAACAGTAACGTGTCTGTGTTGGGGAGATCTTTTGAAAAGGAGAGGCAGTCATCCTCTTCCCTGTCAGAATTCAGAATTCTTAGGGGTCTTTCTGATCTAGCCCTGGTCTTTGTGATCAAATTTTGTAGCCTAGGTATGACCTTAGCATAACTTTCTTTTCATAAAAAAATTTCTTGTTATGGAAGCGTAAAAAAATAAAATAAATTGATGTCTTTGTCTAGTTAAGTAGTTGGTTGTTTGCATTAATAATCACGAAAAATACTGATTTTGTAAGTTCTTGACTATTCACTTAGGAAAATAAGTAGATTGTAGTTGATCGAAAGATTTTTTTGAGTTTTATATTAAAATATCTTAGGAAAAAGTAATTTGAAAAGTTGGTTAAAGAGTTTAAATGTAGAAATCCGAATTTGTCAAGAAGAAGTAATTTTTTTTCTAGCTTTCTATGTGTTTTCTTGTTCGTCTCCCAAACACATCACTATTTTCATTTCCGCAAACTTTGACTTAAGATAAGCCACAAAAATTAACAATTAATTAAAATCAACTAGACTTTATGTTTTGTAGGGTCCATCAACTAGTCTAGGCTAGAACCTTGATTTAGGATTGGAGAGGAAACTCTTCAAGGCTACAAAAACAAACATAAGACTCTGTGCTAGGGAGTGCTAAAAATTCCAGTATCGTGAAAGCTATCTGAGACCCCCCTCTAACACAGTGGCTAAACATGAGGTCACGTGCGGAAAGGTAGTGGAGATAACCCCTCCAAAGCTGGACCAAGCATAGTGGGGAACACATATAGAGGGCTTATCTTGGGATTTCGTTGATCGCATTTGCCACGGAGCTTCGTGGGTCTCGAATCCATTCGAGGTCCTCAGTTGTCTTCTGAAACACTTGATTTCGAAACCCTTGATAGGTTTCAGGCTTGATACCCTGCTCATTGCGGTTCACCCGACTGTCGACTGTACTTGCCTAGTGACTGTTCGCGCGCTGGCAGCCTAGTTGCCTTTATTTTAGGGACTTACACAGGTGACTGCGGGGGTATACCGCGGTACCTAGGACAGACATCGGGCCATTCTTTGAAGAGTATACCTGGAGGGTGCTTCCGTATTCGAGTTTCACTTGCATTGGTATGTTTCTCTAGTGTTGGTTGTTGTAACTGTTCTTCCAACTAGCTAGTGATTTCTTGTCTTATCTCATAGGCATTTTTTCTAGAGTATGCTAGTTCTTGAACATTAATAGAAAGCCCTAGTGTTTGATTGATCTTCTCACACAATGGAGGATCAAGAGCTCCGCCGGTCACGAAGGCTTCTTGGCATGCCACCGGTTAACCTGGAGCCACCCCCGCCACCACTAAGGCAGAGACTAGACCAACAAGGGTCTTTTGAGGTTACCAGGTCACAGGAAACTGTGCCTGACCAACCTTTGTGAGAAGAACATTCGATTCCAGAGGAACTAACCATTTCATACCTTGGAGAGAAATCTCTTGGTCCATATGAACCTCCCCTCACTGATCTATCGACGCCCATCATTGTACAGGTTTATCCTTACGAGCACCAGATAGTGTCACAAGAAACAATGTAAACTAATGTTGCGACTTCTTCAGGGAATTCTCATATTCCCTCTACAGCTGTCACTACAGGGGGTGTTCCACCTTTTAACCCACTGTCGTTAGTCCGAGCCACTATGGTATCAATTTCCTCTACCTCAGGAAATGGTGTGATTCTGTCTATGGAGACAATCATTGCTCCTTTCACCCAGAGTGAGACATGCCCTATGTTCTCATACGGGATGCCTGGCTTCGATACAAACTATGTCCTTTCCTACTCCACACTACAGAATTTGGGTCTGGGGGCAGGGATCTCTAACAATCCTCCGCAAGGATCCATGGGGGGCACGCTAGCTTCTTATAAAGCCTTCCCTTATGGAGGGGGTCATATACCTCCTTCATCCCCTTCGCTCGATGGTGCTCACCAGCATTCCACAGGGCCAAACGCAAACCATAGTTTGTTTGGAGCAAGTAGTCAAGGACTTCCTTCCTATAGCATGCCGATAGGTTTGACGCCCTTCTCTTTGTTTAACGTGTTTGGTATAAACAATTTCTTGTCAGCTGCTTTCCCAACCGAGGGCAACCCCGATTATGGAAAACAAAATCCTATGCAGGGTACTATTCTTGAACAGGGGGAAAACCCAGGAATCCATTCTGCACAAGGACCTTGGAATCCATGGCAGGGATCAGTTCCCTCGTTAGGGATGCTGATCAGGGGCAACCCCTTCCATATCCATTGGAACCCTGGGAAAGGAGCAGGACCTATGCCCATAGGATCGGCATGGGGCAACCCTTCCCAAAATCCTTCGAATATAACGCAAGCCCAACCTTCTACGTCCTACTACGAGAGTCAGCCGATGATGTCTCAACAAACGCAGAATATGTACGTTGGTCATGGCCATGCTTTTTACTAGAACCCTAGCCAACAACCCAACTTTTCCTGGCAACCTAGTGCCAGTCAAACCCTAGGCTCCTTTTCCAGGTTTATAATCAACAACCCAAACTACCGTTTCTGGCAACGTTGCATTTTCCAGACTTGATAAGGTTATTGAATGACCCTATCTGTCATGATCTGTGTTGGCATCCTATGTTGACCAAGTTTCCTTTGGACATTCCAAAGTTTGAAGCTAAGCATAACGAAGATCCAGGCAATCATGTGACCACCTTCCATCTATGGTGCTTTTCCAACTCATTGAAAGATGAATCCATACAGTTGCATTTGTTTCAACGCACTCTCATCGGGAGTGCTACGAAATGGTACATTGAGCTCGACCGCTCAAGATACTCTTCCTTCAGAGAATTGGAAATGGATTTCTTAAACCATTTCCAATTACCTATGAGATACGACATCAACACAGAATTGTTGGCCAACTTCGAGCAGACAAAGGCGGATCATATCTCCGATCACATCCGAGAATGGAGACGTCGGAAGAGTTTGATAAAATTCCCAGTCCCACCAGCATTCCTACTTGAGTGATTCTTTAAGTCTTTGGTACCCTATTTATCCAAAGACATCGCAACATCGGGACTGTTTTCTGAGGAAGACGTGATAATGAGAGCTCAAAACCTAGAGCTAATTTACTCTCAGTTTGGTTTACTTTATGAAATTTTTCCAGACGCACTGCGGTCAATACTTGACAAGACCAGACAGAGAGTTGGACCACATGTCGATGGTATTGTAGGTTTAGCACAATAAAAGCCCACCGATTAGCTATCAAAACAATTGCAACAATTTTTGATACAGCAAAAAGCTGCCAGCCAGACCACTGGTCTGACTGCTCCCCCTACCCAAACATCGGATGTATACAGTGTGTAATCGACAAACCCGAAGGCCACCCAACAGCCTAATGGAAAGAAGAAACAGTGAAAGAAGGGTAAGGGGGATAAGAAACCCACCAATAATGTTGGTGGGGGAAACATAGAAAAGAGGAAGTCAAAGTATCCATGTAACCTGTGCACGGAATACCACTCGACTGACTAGTGCCCTCGGCTTGCAGAGGCCCAAAATTTATTGTCGGAGTAGAAACCTGTTGTGTTAACAAACCCATTTCAACATGGGAAAAATTTAACTCAAGCCTCTCCAAGCATGGATGGGGGTAGTCATGGACCCCCTCCATCTTCGAGTAATCCTTCGTCTGCAAACGTGTATATGATGAAAGGTGATGCCTATATATCGACTAGAGCACATGACTATGGAATGACAAGCACCTCTGAGAAGGGTAAAGAAACCTAAATCCCATCTATTCCTCTCCATATTGAGAAGACGTTGGGCGAAATAATGACACGCATCCCAAAAGGTGTGTTCAAGAAAGCTTCTCACAATCCAAACGTAAGGGCCGCCTAGAACTACTCTATGGTGGAGGATTTGTCTCAAACCCCTTGGGTGATGTCTTCTTTGGAGGTCCTCTAGAGCTGCCCTTCCCAGAGAAAGGCACTGTTAGCCGCCTTAGGATCTACTAAGACTTGTAATCCAGGTACGATCATGCTTGATACTACCGACTTAAAACCTCGTCCCCCTTACCACGTAGCGTTTTAGATAGTAGTGGCTTACACCACGAAAACTTTTACTCGGAACATTTTCTACACGGTGGTTGATGAGGGTGCCTCGATATGCATAATTTCTTCGGCGTGTTGGAAGGCCATTGGCCAACCTGTTTTTTCTTCATCACCTACTCTTCTTACCACTTTCGACGGTCGTTTGTTCCAACCACATGGCATCATCCCCTCTTTCCCCGTGCAGTTAGGGGGGAAGACCGTGTGTGTCAAGGTTGAAGTGGTCGATGCATCTCTCGACTACAATCTCATGTTAGGAAGGAGTTGTACCTATGCCATGCAAGCAGTGGTTGCTATAGTTTTTCGGGTCTTGTTGTATCCACACAAGGGTCGAATCATGACCATTGATCAGTTGTCTTTCTCCCATCCTGACCCTTCATCGGGGGCATCCACGGTCCTGATGATTGATAACCCTCAACCCAACATCGTAAACATAGGGGTTGGTTTGTGCCTACCTTTGATAGGTACTTTCGAT
Source organism: Picea glauca (assembly GCA_000966675.3). Classification (NCBI taxonomy): domain Eukaryota; kingdom Viridiplantae; phylum Streptophyta; class Pinopsida; order Pinales; family Pinaceae; genus Picea; species Picea glauca. The sequence continues at coordinate 301,896 of JZKD02S0211088.1, forward strand.
TACCCACTTCCTTCCAACGATGTTAAGTTCATATCAAACTAGCCTAACATTGAGATTTTTCAAGTCTCGTCGTTTCGTATGACTTACTTCAATGATCTGTGGAGTCTTCCTTCCCCGTCAGCCACGATGGAAGAGACGGGAACCATGGTATGGCCATGCCCTTGTCCTTCGCAGAAGTTGCATACTCTATAGTCCAGCGAGCTTCTGTCGACCCTGATCTGAATCCCGCATAAGAGTTAGATATGATTCTAGAGCCTACTTGGGCTCAAGGTTCCCTTGTTGATACTAATTCTTTAGACATAGTCTTGCCTTCTGATGAAGCGATTATTGAAGCAATGACTAGTCCGTACAAACCATGGGACGATCTCCATCACAGATCTTACTTCCTCTCAGAGTTAAGAAGAATTGAAGTAGGAGAATTCACTTTGACTATGACTGGAGATAGGTCTTTTCCTATCAATCCCTTGGCTACGCATGTTGTTTATGCCGAGGGTAATATGGAAACCATCGCTGAAACTATACCAGTTGATATCTCCAAAACCCTTGGCATCATGGAGAATTTCCTCATCAGAGTCGACTGTTCCCCTTAGGAGATTCGAATCTACATAGATTTATTTAAAGAATTCTGTGACGTTTTTGCCTGGTCTTACGAGTAAATGCCAGGCATTGATCCAAGAATCATCGAACATGAAATCAAAACTTATCCTGACGCTAAGTCGGTTCAGCAGAAGCTTCGTCCGGTCAATCCTATGAAAGAAACAGTTATTAAGGCTGAAGTAGAGAAACTGCTCAAAGCAGGTTTTATCTACCCCGTCCATTTGATCCAATGGGTGTAAAATCCCGTTCCAGTCGACAAAAAATAGGGTACGATTAATGTATGTACGGACTTCTGTGATTTGAGAAAAGCCTGTCCAAAGGATAATTTCCCCACACCATTTAATGACCAGATAGTCGATGAATTCATAGATTGCAAGGCCTTTTCCTTCATGGATGGTTTTTCGAGATACAATTAGATACAGATCAAACCTGAAGACCAACACAAAATCGCTTTCATTTTTCCATGGGGTACATTTTCTTATCGGAAGATGCCTTTTGGTATGAAAAATGATGGAGCTACCTTTCAGCGAGCCATGTCTTTTTCTTTCCATGATCTCAAACATATATTCGAGGCCTACCTTTATGATTTAGCATCACGATCTCGTAAGAGAACTGATCATCCCACACACCTCTGACTTATCTTTGAGCGATGTCGCTACTACCAGATTCGCTTGAATCCAAACAAGTGCAGTTATTGCGTAACGTTGGGTCATCTGCTAGGTTTCATAGTTTCGACAACAGGGATCATGGTCGATCCTCTCAAGGTTGAGGCAATAGTTCAGTTGCCTCCCCCGCACACAATCCTTCAACTTCAGAGTTTATAGGGAAAAGTGAACTTTCTACGGCATTTCATCGCAAACTATGCCGAGATCACAAAGGGCTTTATGCGTTTACTAAATAAGGAAGTTATTTTTCATTGTGATGAAGTCGCTCAATGCTCTTTCGAAGGGTTGAAACATGCCCTCACAACTGCCCCTCTAATTTGGCCACCCAATTATAATAAAGATTTCTTATTGTACTTGGCTGCAGTACAGTCGAGCATCGGTATGGTGTTAGTTCAGGAGGATGATTTTCTTTCAGAATATGTGATTTATTACCTGAGTTGAGGCCTGGTTGGACTGAAACTCAATTATTCCCACATTGAAAATCTTGCGTTCGCAGCAGTTCATGCTGTCCAACGGTTCCGTCATTATATCTTGTTTCGCAAGACCACCATCATTTTCGTTGTGAATATGTTTCAATACGTGTTGACACGATGGGTAATTGGTGGAAATATCAGTAAATGGATAGTTTTCCTCTAGGAATTTGACTTAGATTTTGCTTCGGAAAAATCCAAAAAGTTGTTGGTCTTTGCGGAACTCATCTCGGAACTTCCGGTTGAGTCAGGTGATGTTATGCCTGAAGAGTCACCTATTAAAGGAGACATATTTTTGATCGCGTCTTTGGACCCCTGGTATGGGGATATACTTATCTATCTCTAGACTTTGAATTGCCCTGCCTCTGCTTCTCATGATGAGCATTGTCGTATATGCCATCAAGGCAAGAACTATCTCATACTCGAGGACACTTTGTATCGTCGAGGTGTAGATTTCATCCTTCATCGATGTCTCACTCATGAAGAAGAAAAAATCGTGCTTAACGATTGCCACACTGGATCATGTGGCGATCATCTTTCTGGGTTGGAAATAGCCCAAAAGATTCTACAAGCTGGTTACTTTTGGCCGACATTAATTAAATATTGTGTTGAATCGGTCAAGAAGTTCCACCTGTGTCAGATCTTCTCTCGGAAGATGAGGGCACATCCTGCTCCCATGTTTCCCATCATCACAGTTGGTCCCTTCACCAAGTGGGGGATTGATTACACTACTTGCAACCCTCCTTCATCAAGGGGGCACCGTTATATCATCATAGAAATAGATTACTTCACGAAGTGGGTCGAAGCTATGCCAACGTTTAAAGATGATGGCGAGACACAACTCTCTTTTTGTTCAACCAGATAATAGCGAGGTTCGGCGTCCCGAGAGAGATTTTCATTGACCATGGCAGTCACTTTCAAAACAAAATGATGATCGACTTAACATCAAATCTTAGGTTGAGGCAAGAACATTCATCACCCTACTACCCACAAGAAAATGGTTAGGTGGAAGCTATGAATAAATCTCTTAAAACTATTCTCCAGTGAACGATCAATTCGTCCAAGTCAAATTGGCATTTGATGTTGTACTCGACATTATGGGCCTACCAAAAACCTGTTAAGAATGCAACCGGTTTCTCATCTTTTCAACTCATTTACGGGATGGAATAAGTCTTTCCCATAGAGTGCCAGATCCCATCTCTAAAGTTGGCAGTACAGTTATTTCCAAACACTTCACCACTTGAAGAGCGTTTATTATATCTTGAGTAGCGTCGAGATGCAACCTTGGCTAACGAGGCTCACAGACAATGAGTCAACTGTTAGTATGATCGGTCCATTCGTCCTCAGATTTTCTCTGAAGGTGACCTTGTCCTGGTCTATGACCAAGATAAGGACCCCCTGGGGGCAGGCAAGTTCAATCCATGTGGTTCGGACCTTTCATCATGAAGGAGGTACTAAAGAAGGTTTCTTATTGTCTAGATGATTTTGAGGGAAATGTTTTGGAAGAGCCTAGAAATGGGCTTTACCTCAAGAAGTATTACTCGTAGGTGGGTCGCCTCGGGTGACTTCTTGTAACATATGTATATTTCTTGTACTTTATATTTTTCTAGTTTTATGTCTTTTTGGTTTTATAGACGTTTCATTTATAATGTCATCTTTTTCACTCTGGCATATGTCAAATGAATCAGAGGTGTTCATTGGGTTCGTAGACGGTGCTAGCCGGCACACTCAGAGGCTTGCTTCTACAGCTTGGGTAATTTACACACCTCAAGGCCAGTTGCTATCTTCAGGAGGTATCTTTTTAGGCAACACCACAAACAATGTCGCCGAATATAGCGTAGTCTTAGAGTTGCTTCGTGATGCTTTGTCGCATGGTATCTCTCACCTCCAAGTCTATCTAGACGCTCATCTAGTTGAGTCTCAGTTAAATGGGGTTTATGGCATTTTCGATACTACTCTACACTGACGGTTCCTTAGGGTATGTATGTTATAGAGAAATCCCCCTGCGGACAAGTGGATTCTCTCTTGGACTCTAGACTCCTAAGGCCAAGACATAAAAGTGCTAGTATGGACACTGACTTTCCTTTTCATGAAGCTAAATTATCAAAGAAGAATAAGGAAGAAAAGTAAATACCATTTTACCAACATTTGTCCTTGCTTGATCCAGGATGATCTTGATCTCCAAGTCCTTCAGAAGGTTCTGTAACATAACGAGCAACAACAACGAGACATACTTCCTACTCTACCAATGATTAGCTTCACAATGGATCTTATAAAATAAGCAAGTTTATGAAATGTACAGAAACTTTAAAGGAAACAGGCCAAGCATAGATTTATATTAATGAGAACAAAGTGGTGTTTACAGCCATGGATGTAAGTGTAGCAGCTTCAACAAGCTCTCTTTGTCCAGACCCTTGCTCAAATAATCCACACACAGAATGTTGATGCTTCAATGATATCTCCCTTATGAGATCATAAGTTATATGCTTTACAATGTCTTCATCCCCCTTTCACCATGAGAAGGCTTCCTTATATAGGCTTGGAGAGGCCTAACCACTTGAGGGATCTTTGGGATAAGTTGAGAATTCTTCTCCTTCAGTTGTGGATCTTCCCTAGGATCATGGCTTGACCTGAGGTTTGAATCCAACTACCTTCAGAGATTTGAGGGGATTCTTCCCTAATTCCTCTCAACAAACCAAATTTTTCTCAGAAAGGTCAGCGCTCCCTCTGAATGGGGCACAGAGTGTTATAATGCTCCCCCAAAAGAGGGCACAGAGTGCCAACGCTCCTTGACAGTGTATAGGGGAGAGCTACCTTCCAAAAATGATATTTGAGTGGGTTTCTCAGTGGAAAAAGACTTGTACTCTTTTTTAAATCATTTCTCTTCTTCAAAACCAGTCTTTTGAGGTGTTTTAAGTGTCCTTTTGATGTTGTTAGGGGTATGACAGTATGATTTTTGTGACACTTGTGACACTTGTGGCCAAAATGCGACACTTGTGACATTGGTAATGATGAAACTAGGCCATCATCGTAATTATTAATTTTGATGTGTAACCACGTCTCTTACAACGAACTTTTGATTACATTACGTATATCCATGTTCCTAGGAGAATGAATCAAGTTACAGATACTCTAGCTAATCATATTTTAGATTGGCATATTGCACACATGTAAGAAAAAGTACACACACACACATGTAAATACATTTGTAAAATAGATGTAATCCATAAAGACTAAAAAAGACATAAACACACACACACACACACACACACACACACACACATATATCAAAAATATCAGAGTACATGGGTGGGTGCAAGCGCCTCAAAAATATGTCCAGTGAGATTCATAGGGATTATGCCTTAAAAAATATACAAAATGTGCCCTCAGCACGTAAGTAGTCTAGCCTAGCTAAGGGAGGGGCCTGTTGGCTCTGTTGTAGTGAACAACGACGTTTTCCAAATACTGGAAAAGCTGGACCCAGGGCTGTGGTACCTCAACTACATGAGGCGGAATCAATGGCGGTAGATCCTCGATCTCTGCCATTGGGACTGTGCGAGTGAGTGAGGTAAGGTTCCAATCTACCCGTATCAATACTCTCTCAGCCTCTCCAACTAGATGTCCCCCTGTTTTTGTTGGTCTGCCGACTACGACTGGTCCTACCTCTGGTCGAGGACGTTGCCTATTCCTCGTGAAATCTGCTGGATGCACTAGTTCCACATCTGCACATAACATATACATATATGTCAGATACTCTCGTATACAAAAAAAAAATAATATATATATATAACATAAAAATTAAATAAATTTGAAAAAAAAGCATACCTATCTCTCCTCGCTCCACTCTGGGAGGTACAGCCATGTCAGGGTCCCTAGAGAAGTTGATCCCAGCATAGGGGTAGTCCTCTATCGTCAAAATTTGCCGAGACCACCAATCAAAAAACATGTCGTCGAAGGCCTCAATAGTCCTCCCTCCCCCCTATTGCGGCAACAATGTCACCCATATGTTTAATGTTGGAGAAGAGTCTATGTTCCCTCGTACTATCTCCCTTAGACTCAGACTAGGTACCCTATCGAAGAAGAAAGCGCAAAGAATAGTCCCAAACCCAAAATTTGTGTGCCTCCGCATACGATACTCTGTCAGTTGCCTTTTCATACAGTCTAGTAATGTGGTTCTCTAATCGAAAACTTGTGCATTCAAGAACTGAACCACACAATTCATGTGCACCCGGGAAGCCCAATGTAAAGCTATGGATCCAATGATTCACCCAATGAGTAGAACTATCTCTTTCAGCGATAGGTTGATGATCTTATGAATCAGCACCTGAGTGCCCACTTTGTGTGTGTCGACTTCATAATGGAGTCCAATAAACTCTGCTATGTTGTGAGGCCCAGAAGGAAAAGTGTGAAGGTTGACTAGTTCCCCTCTCCTTGAGAGGCCAGTCAAAAAATAGATATCTTCAGTCGTTGGAGTCAACGACTATCCCTCAAGCATGAATGCCTCTACATCCAGGTGCCAGTAATCTATCAAGGCATTTAGTAGTTTGGGTTGTGCCCGCATGAAAGAAGATTGGAAGAACTTCAATAAGCCACATTGAGCTAACGCAACAACAACATCAGGGTCTTCTGAGACCACAAAATCAAAGTCCTCATGCTCCCTCTCTCTCCAATGAACATACATCCTGCAATTGACAAGTTTAGGAGGGATTAGCTCTTGCATTTTTTAATTTTTTTCACATGATTGGAGGGTATATGCGAGCTTTAATATACACAGTCATGTATGCCCACATGCAATTTTTTCTCTTCACGCGGGCATACACTGGTTGTCATAGGACAACCCACGTATACGTAGGGCCGACCCTTTTAAAGGTTAGCGCCCCCCCAAAAGACAAAAAGAAATGCATAAACAAAGAATTGGAATGAAAGTGGGGATAGTACGTACTTACTTGGTCCAAGCGAAAGTTCATTATGTCCACTGAAGCTCCTGGAATCAACTCTTTTGACAAAGGGGTGTTTTTTGACTTTTGTTCAATTCTCAATTCGTAATAGCGATAATGAGCTGCCAAGCTTCTATTTATAGACTTTTTGGCCCTTTTGTCATTTTTTCGAACCCTTTTGTCATTTTTTCTAACTTAAAAATCATTTAGTATGGTTTAGGAGTTTCTTATGGATTGTTACGATAAGTGTTACTTTGGGTATCGAGAAACTTTTCGGAGATTTAGGTCATTTTAAAGGTCCTTTGGTAAAATTTTATTTTTCTAACTTGTTTCATTTAAGTTAGGATTCCACCTCCACTTTCTGCATCTCGTTGTCTTTTATTGCTTTTCCATAGGATCAACCCCACCGAGTTGCGACACAGAACCATGATTGTTGCTTTAAAAGTGTCGTAATTTGGTGGTAGAGCCTCCCCCTTCATGGATGCCCTAGGTATATCCTAGTTGCATTTTGGTGTCCTTTCCATCACTAATGACTATAGGCTCAGGAGTCCTTATTAGTTTTTCTTGATTACGAGTTTGAGACTCATTTGCATGATTTATTATCACTCTTGACCTCACCCTTGGGACTCCCAAAATAATGACAGGTCTCCTTTTAAGCCCTTTTCAGACCCTCTAAACATGAAAAGATTTATGAGTGATCTTGTTTCCCTTCATGCTCACTAAACTGAAATTTGAAGGCACGTCTGTCTGACGGTAGTTTACCCCTTTTTCGGTATGTATGGTCAATTGTACGAACAAAGGTATACTCTAGGGGCCTCAGTTCTCTATATGAGTATTCTTAGGTATAATTTTAACCCTTTTTCGAGCTTGAGGGACTAAATCTATGAAAAAGGAACCCCCACGGAGTCCATAGTTAAGCTCTTTTCAGACTCCCTAAAATTGAAAAGATGGTCGAGTGACCTTGTTTCTTCACACTCATTAAAATGGTCTAGAAGAACATCCCATAGAGAGTCCATAGTTAAGCTCTTTTCAGACTCCTTAAAAGTGAAAAGATTGTCGAGTGATCTTGTCTTTGTCACACTCATTAAAATTATTTTGAATTGATGTCTTTTCGGTGCTATTTTACCCCTTTTTCGAACCGACTAGACTACCTTCGAAAAAGGTACCCTAGTGGAGTCTCCTTTAATGTTTTTTCAGACTCTCTAAAAATGAAAAACCGTCGAGCTTACCTTCTCTGGGCTCGTTAAAATTACATCGAAGAACATTATCATTGTGTCTTATTAATCGCATTTGCATCCCCATGTCTTTGGCCTAATGCCGGCTCCATGTTGCTCTCAACTGAACCATCTAAAGCATGTCTTATAACGCAAGCCTTGTAGAACTTTGCCTTTGCATCTTGACACCTTGACTCCTGGAGGGATTTTCCCGAGTGTCCTTTTCTTGCATATGTCTCCTTTCTCTGAGCGTCAATGTGTTCCTTGTGCTTGGAACTAGTATATCTGCGACACTCGTTCCTCCTTTGTAACGTATCATTATTTTATTATTTTTCAAGCTTTCCAAAAATTATTGAAAAAGACAAAAAAATCAAATATACCCCAAAAAGAGGAAGGGAAAAGTATTTTCTTTTTGTTGGTAGCACAATGAGTCACCCTTGGACAAAGCACATCCTTCCATTTGTTCGTCAAAGCTCTAGGATTTAATATGACCTTAGGAAGTTGTTATCGCTACATAGAGATGTGTCCTCCTCCATTTGGTTATTCTTCCAAACATATAGAGAGTTTGCATTGCCTCCTACATCGTGAACTTATGTCAATTCCATGCTGCCTGAGTCTCATCATTTGTCATTCTATTGTCCAAGGGAAGTTTTTACCCAAGCTTGAGTCGTCCCCCTGCAGTTTGTCTCTTGACCTCATGCCCAGCCATCTCGAAAGCCCAATCAATTCTTTGTTTGAAATCAATGAATTTCTCAGCCTGATCATCAAGATCCTCTAGTATGTTCCCAATGAGACATCGAAGACCTCTGGGTAGTGAATTTGTACACAAATATTACACTCCTACCCGAGTTTGAAGATTTTGAAGTTGTTGCTCGAGCTCTGAAGGCCTCGTCTCTAGCCATCAAGCATCATTAGATTCTTGAAGATAGATACTATAAATGTATATCTTTTGGTTTTGAGATGTAGATCCATTGTGTATTGTTCACGACTACACTTTATATAGTTATATGACATAGATATGTTGTGTATTAGATTGGCAGCCATGATTTTATTTCATTCCAAGCATGGGTATGCCTGCCTCGGTGAGACAATTGTTATTTTGCAGATGGCACCTCCCGAACTCTGGTCCCTGGTCTCACTCGCTTCGTATGTTGGTAAATATTGGTAATGTATTTTGGCCATCAGATGCTCTTCTGACCTCACACATTAGGGGGCATCTGTTATAACCCTAATTTTCACTAGACATTCATACCTGGCATTAGGCCATCTCACTTTCCATTTTTTCCAAGCCACCATTAAACAACTCTTTAAAAAACCATCCTTTTGAAGTCATACGCGCCCTACACCACTACTGCCCGCGTATATATGCTAGCTGACCCATTACAGCCCATGTATACTGAAAAAATCACAAAAAATAGAAAGTTGCAGATGGAATACAGACTTTCAGGTAAATTGAATAAATCATTTCACCACCCATAGCCAGTCATTCAACCGGATAACTATCCTCTTTGAGCCTATAAAAGAAGAGGTGGGGGTCCCATTTGAAAAGGAGAAAATAATAGCAAAGAAACTCTGCCCTTTTTTGTATTTCCCTTGCCCCAATCTTTTGCAACCATTTTTTGAGAACTGAAGAAGAGAACCACAAGTGGAAGTGGTTGGTGCATAGTCGAAGAGGAGCCTAGGACCAGATTCGAGGAGCAGTGGTCGATCTCACCATTGTAAGTTACTTTTGTGAGGTTAATAGAAATAATTACTTTTCCTGCCCCGCCCTATGAGATGTTCCATATTCAGTTTTGATTATATTTTATTAGAACCTCTAACCCACTAATTCATATGTAAGATGCATGTTTGGAGTTCTTTGTTTGTCTATTTATGAATGCAGGTTAGCTTTGGGAGGAAACTTGTAGCCGAGGAGAAACCGAATGCAAAAGGATCTACACCAAACGTGGAAGTCAAGGTAGAGTAACTTGATCCTTTTACCCTTGTGTTTATATATGAATGTGGGGTCTATGTTGGGATGATAGTAAAATGTAGGAGACTTTAGATGGTCATTTATGCATGCATTAAAGAACCCTTAGTGCTAGTCCATAGGGGGGTTTCTGAGCCAAACTTCGAAGCTTAGCAATTACACACTATAACCTCAATTTAATCAAGACCTTTTTCTGACGGTGCATGTGAATATAAAGACAACAAAGACTTGAATAATGAAGAACAAATAAAATATAACACAAGAACGCAAACCATCAACCAATTGTACACAATAAGTTGATAACGGAGTTCGGCAATCTCGCCTATGTCCCCGGGCCTTTGTCTTCAGTGCGGGAGGCTTTCTCTATTAAATATTCAATGCTTTACAATCTACATTCAACTTACATCATATAGGGCATCTGAATGACTAAATTTTTTCTTCTTTGTCTCATAAACCTGACGCAACAGAAGACACTAAAAATGGAGTAATAGAACTCCCGAAAACTGCCTCCAAAGCTCAGCTACTTGCAGCGCTCAAGACTTCTTGACCTTGGCTTCAAGATTCTTTGTTTCTTCTTTCTTGTCTAAAACCTCTCAGTGAATTATTTTATATATCCATGAGGTAGAGGGATCAAATCCCAACATCCCACTTTTTGTGCCACTCAATTTGGCCCAATATCCACCAAGATATGGCCAAATAACCAAAACTGGTTAATTAAAATCAATAAAAACCATAATTATATGGTCAAAACCCCATTTTTAAACAAAATATGCAAAGTAGCCCCTAACTGGGCACGCGCCCCTGGTCTTATGGTGCTCTGCGTGGGATCAGGGCTCAAAATAGTGTGCCTTAAGTGGGCTAATCCCTTTCTCATGCGCTCACTCCTGGTTTTATGGGATATCCCCAAGATCCTTGGGATGTGGCTTATCCCCTTGTGTGCCCATACACCTTTACAATACACTTTAATAAAATTAAAGTGGGTTATATTTAATAAGCACCATCAAGGGCCCATTGGTAAAAAGGACTTTGGCCAAGTCTTGGGCGCCTACCAAGAGGTCATGGGTTCAAATCCCATGAGCTCCATAACATTTTTTCATATGAACCCATTGACCAATCCCATGGTGCCACATGGTAGCCTATGACTGGGCCACATGGCATCAAACAATTTTTCAATAAAGTGCCACCTGTCAACTACTGGGTGGATCCTTGTCACTGACCAGTCACCTGTTGTTGGGCTGCCACTTTTCACCACTTGCATCTGCCAGGTCAGCACTGATGATGTCATGCTGATGTTAGTATTTGACTGGACCTGTTGACTTTTTGCCTGTTTGGGAAAGTGGTCAAAGTGTGATAACTCTTGCATACAGTGTCCATTTGAGAAAGTTAATATATGGTCGGAATCGAGAGAACGAGATGGACGCAATGGTGTTGGTCTCGTCAAATTATGAGTAATTTGATTTTTAGGCATTTTTTAGCCCCATCAAGCTCCTGGATCCAAATCTAGATCACACCTTCCCACTAAAGAACCTTTTGGTCCCCAAAAGGCTTATTACATCAATTGACTATTTCCTTACATCAATCAACTAATGACAAACAACCTAGACTTAACATTAACTAGACTCAATAAGTGATTTCATAAATCAAATCACTTTTATTACATCATTGAAAATGACATTGACTCAATTTACATATAGGGCATAAAATCTACTCAGTTCCAGTCGGACGACCCATCTCCTGCCAACAAAGTGTCGCAGTCGTTCCTCTGCTTCTCCACAGCATCTGCCTACTGTCCTCTTGCAACGTCCTTCTGCTCCTCAGCAACATCCTTATGTTCCTTTGCAACATCATTCTTTTGCTCGGGCCCTTTAGGCTTTGTTGATCATCCCAACTCTGGATGCAACCTCCAACAGTTATCCTCACAATGTCCTCTCTTCTGACAATGTGAGAAAGTGTTTATTGCTCGAAGAAACTTGATGGAATCGCGCCCTGATTGAGTTGAATCCCCCTTGGATTTCTCTGACTCCTACCCTAGCTGCACTGAATTTGCTAGCAGATTCTTTTTGACCTGCAATGTCGCGTCATCGTGTCTTGGTGTACTTCTTATCGCCATGATTTTTCTTCCATATACTTTCTGTTCCCAATAGTCTGCAACACAATGTTTATTTCTACTACAAAACGTGCATGGAATCATTTTCCTAATAAGGTTCATGACTCTAGCATGCTCATCAGTAAAGGTGGGCGAAGGTGATTTTATACCTTACAATGTGTTTACCTTTCTTTTGCGACTCGCTGTTTGTGTCACTGCTAGCTCGAGCTCCCTGTTTTCCTTGCCAAGTCTGAAACCATTCTGGTGTTAATTCTGGATGTCGCTTCCAACAGTGGCCTGCATCGTGTCTGAAATTTTGACAGTGTGTGCAGTGAATCACTGGACTCTCTTCCTCAGAAGATACTCCTGCATATCCCAATCCTTCCCGGAGTGGACGCTCATGCACTTCAATCATCTCGGCTCTGCCTTGGCCATATTTTCCAAGACCTTGCCCCTTCTGGTATCCGAACTTAGATATGATTCTTATACTGACTCCTTTGGTATGTCTCTCAAATGCTGCTATCTCCGGATGGTTGGACTCCGCTTCCTGATCAGCTACAGGTGAGGTTGGAGTGTATTCATTGATTTCTACTGGCGAAGAGAATGTGCCAATGGCCTCTCCTATCGATTGCTCCTCAACCAGAGTAGCAAGAGTATATGAATCCTTCTCATCTAATTGCCTCCAGAATGGATGAGTTTCATCATCCCTAATAGGGCTTGGGCTTCTAGTTGAATGACTTCCTCCAACTCGCCTTGCTTCCATTTCCAACATATACGTTCGCATTCTTTCCCTGTCTTCCTCGATAATCTGCACCAATCTTCACAATTCAGCATTCTCTTGTTACATGGCTTGGTTGATCTCCTCGAGCTCCTAGAGTCTAGCTCTCTTCAAGCTTTTTCCCATATTCACAGTTCCTGCAAATGTCAGCCTGCTCTGATACCACTTGATCCAAACTTCAAAGCTTAGCAATTACAAAATATAACCTCAATTTAATCAAGACCTTTTTCTAACGGTGCATGTGAATATAAAGACAACAAAGAATTGAATAATGAAGAACAAATAACACATAACACAAGAATGAAAACCATCAACCAATTGTACACAAGAAGTTGATAACGGAGTTCGGCAATCTCGCCTACATCTCCGGGCCTTTGTCTTCAATGCGGGAGGCTTTCTCTATTAAATATTCAATTCTTTACAATCTGCATTCAAATTACATCATATAGGGCATATGACTGACTAGATGTATTCTTCTCTGTCTCATAAACCTGACGCAACAAACGACACTGAAAACGGAGTAATAGAACTCCCGGAAATTGCCTCCAAATCTCAGCTACTTGCACTGCTCAAGACTTCTTGACCTTGGATTCAAGATTCTTTGTTGCTTATTTCTTGTCTAAAACCTCTCAATGACTTATTTTATATATCCATGAGGTAGAGGGATCAAATCCCAACATCCCACTTTTTGTGGCACTCAATTTGGCCCAATATCCACCAAGATATGGCCAAATAACCAAAACTAGTTAATTAAAATCAATAAAAACCATAGTTATATGGTCAAAAACCCATTTTTAAACAAAATATGCAGAGTAGCCCCTAACTGGGTGCGCACCCCTGGTCTTATGGCACTCTGCATGGGATCAGGGCTCAAAATAGTGTGCCTTAAGTGGGCTAAGCCCCTTCTCATGCACGCCCTCCTGGTTTTATGGGATATCCCCGAGATCATTGGGTTGGGGCTTATCCCCTTGTGCACCCATACACCTTTACAATACACTTTAATAAAATTAAAGTGGGTTATATTTAATAAGAACCATCAAGGGCCCATTGGTAAAAAGGACTTTGGCCAAGTCTTGGGCACCTACCAAGAGGTCATGGGTTCAAATCCCATGAGCATGACAGGGCCACATGGCATCAAACAATTTGTCAATAAAGTTCCACCTATCAACTACTGGGTGGATCCTTGTCACTGACCAATCTCCTGTTGTTGGGCTGCCACTTATCGCCACCTACCTCTACCATGTTAGCACTGATGATGTCATGCTGATGTGAGCATTTGACTGGACTTGTTGACTTTTTCATGTTTGGGAAAGCGGTCAAAGTGAGATAACTCTCGCGTACAATGTCTGTTTGAGAAAGAAGATATATATCCAAAATCAGGAGAACAAGACAGACTTAATGGCGTTGGTCTCATTGAATTCAGATTACTTTGATTTTTAGGGATTTTTTAGCCCCATCAAGCTCCTGGATCCAAATCTGGATCACACCTCCCCACTAAAGAACCTTTTGGTCCCCAAAAGGCTTATTACATCAATTGACTATCTCCTTACATCAATCGAATAATAACAAACAACATAGACTTAACATTAACTAGACTCAATAAGTGATTTCATAAATCTAATCACTTTTATTACATCATTGAAAATGACACTGACTCAATTTATATATAGGCCATAAAATCTGCCCAGTTCCAGTCGAACAACCCATATCCTGCCAATAAAGTGTCGTGATTGTTCCTCTGCTTATCTACATCATCCGCCTGCTATCCTCTTGTAGCGTCCTTCTTCTCCTCGGTAGCGTCCTTCTATTCCTTTGCAGGATCAATCTTTTTCTCGGGCCCTTTAGGCTTTGTTGAGCGTCGCAACTCTGGATGAAACCTCCAACAACTATCCTCACAATGTCCTCTCTTCTGACAATGTGAGCAAGTGTTTCTTGCTCAAAGAAACTTGATGGAATCGCACCCTGATTGAGTCGAATCCCCCTTGGATTTCTCTGACTCATGCCCTAGCTGCACTGACTTTTCTACCAGATTCTTTTTGACCTGCAGTGTCGTGTCATCGCTTCTTGGTGTACTTCTTATCGCCATGATTATTCTTCCATATACTTTATGTTCCCAACAGTCTATAACACAATGGTTATTGCTACTACAAAACATGCTTGGAATCGTTTTCCTAATAAGGTTCATGACTCTAGCATGCTCATCAGTAAAGGTGGGCGAAGGTGATTTATACCTTACAACCTGTTTACCTTTCTTTCATGACTCATTGTTTGCGTCGCTACTGGCTCGAGCTACATGTTTTCCTTGCCGAGTCTGAAACCATTCTGGTGTCAATTCTGGATTCCGCTTCCAACAGTGGTCAGCATCGTGTCCGAACTTTTGACAGTGTGTGCAACAAATCACTGGACTCTCGTCCTTAGAATATCCTCTTGCATATCCCAATCCTTCCCAGAGTGGATGCTCATGCACTTCAATCAGCTCGGCTCTGCCTTGGTGATATTTTCCAAGACCTTGCCCCTTCTGGTATTTGAACTTTGATAGCATTATCATACCGACTCCTTTGGTATGTATCTCAAATGCTTCTATCTCCGGATGGTTGGACTCCACTTCCTGATTAGCTATAGGTGAGGCTGGAGTGTATTCAGTGCTTTCTATTGGTGAAGAGAATGTGTCAATGGCCTCTCCTATCGACTAGTCCTCAACCGGAGTAGTAGGATTATAGGAATCCTCCTCATCTGATTGCCTCCGGAATGGATGAGTTTCATCATCCCTAACAAGTCTTGGGCTTCTAGCTAAATGAATTCCTCCAACTCGCCTTGCTTCCATTGCCAACATCAACGTTCGTATTATTTCCCTGTCTTACTCGATAATCTTCACCAATCTTTGCAATTCATCATTCTCTTATTGCATGGCTTGGTTGATCTCTTCGAGCTCCTGGAAATGTCAGCTTGCTCTGATACCACTTGATCAAAACTTCGAAGATTAGCAATTACACACTATAACCTCAATTTAATCAAGACCTTTTTCTGACAGTGCATGTGAATATAAAGACAACAAAGACTTGAATAATGAAGAACAAATAACAGATAACACAAGAACACAAACCATCAACCAATTGTACACAAGAAGTTGATAACGGAGTTTGGCAATCTCGCATACGTCTCTGGGCCTTTGTCTTCAGTGCGGGAGGCTTTCTCTATTAAATATTCAATGCTTTACAATCTGCATTCAAATTACATCATATAGGTCATCTGAATGACTAGTTGTATTCTTCTCTGTCTCAGAAACCTGACGTAACAGACGGCACTGAAAACAGAGTAATAGAACTACCGGAAACTGCCTCCAAAGCACATCTACTTGCACTGCTCAAGACTTCTTGACCTTGGCTTTAAGCTTTTTTGTTGCTTCTTGCTTGTATAAAACCTCTCAATGACTTATTTTATATATCCATGAGGTAGAGGGATCAAATCCCAACATCCCACTTTTCGTGGCACTCAATTTGGCCCAATATCCACCAAGATATGGCCAAATAACCAAAACTGGTTAATTAAAATCAATAAAAACCATAATTATATGGCCAAAAACCCATTTTTTAACAAAATATACAGAGTAGCCCTTAACTGGGTGCGCGCCCTTGGTCTTATGGCGCTCTACATGGAATCAGCGCTCAAAATAGTATGCCTTAAGAGGGATAATCCCCTTCTCATGCGCGCCCTCCTGGTTTTATGGGATATCCCCAAGATCCTTGGGTTGGGGCTTATCCCCTTGTGCACCCATACACCTTTACAATACACTTTAATAAAAAAAGTGGGTTATATTTAATAAGCACCATCAAGGGCCCATTGGTAAAAAGGACTTTGGCCAAGTCTTGGGCACCTACCAAGAGGTCATGGGCTCAAATCCCATGAGATCCATAACATTTTTCCATATGAACCCATTGACCAATCCCATGGTGCCATGTGGTAGCCCATGACTGGGCCACATGGCATCAAACAATTTGTCAATAAAGTGCCACATGTCAACTACTGGGTGGATCCTTGTCACTGACCAGTCACCTGTTGTTGGGCTACCACTTGTCACCACCTGCCTCTACCATGTCAGCACTTATGATGTCATGCTGATGTTAGCATTTGACTGGACCTGTTGGCTTTTTGCATGTTTGGGAAAGAGGTCAAAGTGCGATAACTCTCGTATACAGTGTCCGTTTGAGAAAGTGGATATATGGCCAGAATCGGGACAACGAGACAGACACAATGGCATTAGTCTCATTGAATTTTGAGTGCTTTGTTTTTTAGGCATTTTTTAGCCCCATCAAGCTCCTGGATCCAAATCTGGATCACACCTCCCCACTAAAGAACCTTTTGGTCCCCAAAAGGCTTATTACATCAATTGACTATCCTCTTACATCAATCAACTAATGACAAACAAGATAGACTTAACATTAACTAGACTCAATAAGTGATTTCATAAATTAGATCACTTTTATTACATCATTGAAAATGACACTGACTCAATTTACATATAGGGCATAAAATCTGCCCAGTTCTAGTCGAACGACCCATATCCTGCCAACGAAGTGTCGCGGTCATTCCTCTGCTTCTCCCCTGTAGCTGCCTACTATCGTCTTGTAGCGTCCTTCTACTCCTCGGCAGCGTCCTTCTGTTCCTTTGCAGCATCAATCTTTTTCTCGGGCTCTTCAATATTTTTTGAGCATCGCAACTCTATATGCAACCTCCAACAGCTATCCTCACAATGTCCTCTCTTCTAACAATGTGAGCAAGTGTTTCTTGCTCGAAGAAACTTGATGGATTCATGCCCTAATTGAGTCAAATCCCCCTTGGATTTCTCTGACTCCTGCCCTGGCTGCACTGACTTCTCTACCAGATTCTTTTTTACCTATAGTGTTGCATCATTGCGTCTTGGTGTACTTCTTATCGCCATGATTTTTCTTCCATATACTTTATGTTCCCAGCATTCTGCAACACAATGGTTATTGCTGCTACAAAACATGCATGGAATCATTTTCCTGATAAGGTTCATGACTCTAGCATGCTCATCAGTAAAGGTGGGCGAAGGTGATTTATACATTACAACCTATTTACCTTTATTTCGCGAATCACTATTTGCGTTGCCGCTGGCTCGAGCTGCCTGTTTTCCTTGCCGAGTCCAAAACCATTCTAGTGTTAATTCTGGATGTCGCTTCTAACAGTGGTCAGGATCGTGTTCGAACTTTTGACAGTGTGTGTAGTGAATCACTGGACTCTCATCCTTAGAAGATCCTCCTGCATATCCCAATCCTTCCTGAAGTGGACGCTCATGCACTTCAATCGGCTCAGCTCTACCTTGGCCATATTTTCCAAGACCTTGCCCCTTCTGGTATCCGAACTTTGATAGCATTCTCATACCGAATCTTTTGGTATATCTCTCAAATGTTGCTATCTTTGGATGGTTGGACTCCACTTCATGATCTGCTATAGGTGAGGCTGGAGTGTATTTAGTGCTTTCTACTGGCGAAGAGAATGTGCCAATGGCCTCTCCTATCGACTACTCCTCAATTGGAGTAGTAGGAGTATATGAATCCTCCTCATCTGATTGCCTCCGGAATGGATGAGCTTCATCATCCCTAACAGGGCTTGGGCTTCTAGTTGAATGACTTCCTCCAACTTGCCTTGCTTTCATTGCCATCATCAATGTTCAAATTCTTTCCTTGTCTTCCTCGATAAACTACAACAATATTTGCAAATCAACATTCTCTTGTTTCATGGCTTGGTTGGTCTCCTCGAGCTCCTCGAGTCTATCTCTCTTCAATATTTTTCCCATATTCATAGTTCCTGCAATTGTCATCCTGCTCTGATGCCACTTGATCCAAACTTCGAAGCTTAGCAATTACACACTATAACCTCAATTTAATCAAGACCTTTTTCTGACGGTGCATGTGAATATAAAGACAACAAAGACTTGAATGATGAAGAACAAATAACAGATAACACAAGAACACAAACCATCAACCAATTGTACACAAGAAATTGATAACAGAGTTCGGCAATCTCACCTATGTCTCCGAGCCTTTGTCTTCAGTGTGGGAGGCTTTCTCTATTAAATATTCAATGCTTTACAATCTACATTCAAATTACATCATATAGGGCATCTGACTGACTAGCTGTATTCTTCTCTGTCTCATAAACCTGACGCAATAGACGGCACTGAAAATAGAGTAATAGAACTCCTGGAAATTGCCTCCAAAGCTCAGCTACTTGCATTGCTCAAGACTTCTTGACCATGGCTTCAAGCTTCTTTCCTGGTTCTTGCTTGTCTAAAACCTCTCAATGACTTATTTTATATAGCCATGAGGTAGAGGGATCAAATCCCAACATCCCACTTTTCATGGCACTAAATTTGGCCCAATATCCACCAAGATATGACCAAATAACCAAAACTAGTTAATTAAAATCAATAAAAACCATAATTGTATGGTCAAAAACCCATTTTTAAACAAAATATGCATAGTAGACCCTAACTAGGCGCGTGCCTCTGGTCTTATGGTGCTCTGCATGGGATAAGGGCTCAAAATAGTGTGCCTTAAGTGGGAAAATCCCCTTCTCATACTCGCCCTCCTAGTTTTATGGGATATCCCCAAGATCCTTGGGTTGGGGCTTATCCCCTTGTGCGCACATACACCTTTACAATACACTTTAATAAAATTAAAGTGGGTTATATTTAATAAGCACCATCAAAGGCCCATTGGTAAAAAGGACTTTGGCCAAGTCTTGGGCACCTACCAAGAGGTCATGGGTTCAAATCCCATGAGCTCAATAACATTTTTCCATATGAACCCATTGACCAATCCCATGGTGCCACATGGCAGCCCATGACTGGGCCACATGGCATTAAACAATTTGTCAATAAAGTGCCACCTGTCAACTACTAGGTGGATCCTTGTCACTGACCAGTCACCTATTGTTGGGCTGCCACTTTTTTCCACCTGCCTCTGCCATGTCAGCACTGATCATGTCATGCTGATGTCAGCATTTGACTGGACCTGTTGACTTTTTGCCTGTTTGGGAAAGTGGTCAAAGTGCAATAACTCTCGCATACAGTGTCCATTTGAGAAATTGGATATATGGACAGAATCGAGAGAACAAGACAGACGCAATGGCATTGGTCTCGTCGAATTCTGAGTACTTTGATTTTTAGGCATTTTTTAGCCCCATCAAGCTCCTGGATCCAAATCTAGATCACAACTCCCCACTAAAGAACCTTTTCGTCCCCAAAAGGATTATTACATCAATTGACTATCTCCTTACATCAATCGACTAATGACAAACAACCTAGATTTAACATTAACTAGACTCAATAAGTGATTTCATAAATCAAATCACTTTTATTACATCATTGAAAATGACACTAACTCAATTTACATATAGGGCATAAAATCTGCCCAATTCCAGTTGGATGACCCATCTCTTCCCAACGAAAGGTCACGGTCGTTCCTCTACTTCTCCGTAGCATCAGCCTGCTGCCCTCTTCCAGTTTCCTTCTGCTCCTCCGCAGCATCCTTCTCTTCCTTTGCAACATCAGTCATTTGCTTGAGCCCTTTAGGCTTTGTTGAGCATCGCAACTTTGGATGCAACCTCCAACAACTATCCTCACAATGTCCTCTCTTCTGAAAATGTGAGCAAGTGTTTCTTTTTGAAGAAACTTGATGGAATTGCGCCCTGATTGAGTCGAATCCCCCTTGGATTTCTCTGACTCCTGCCCTCACTGCACTGACTTTGCTAGCAGATTCTTTTTGACCTGCAATGTCACGTCATCGCGTCTTGGTGTACTTCTTATCGCCATGCTTTTTCTTCCATATACTTTATGTTCCCAGTAGTCTGCAACACAATGGTTATTGCTACTGCAAAACATGCATGGAATCATTTTCCTGATAATGTTCATGAATCTAGCATGCTCATTAGTAAAGGTGGGCGAAGGTGATTTATACCTTACAACCTGTTTACCTTTCTTTCGCGACTCATTGTTTGCATCACTGCTGGCTCGAGCTGCCTGTTTTCCTTGCCGAGTCTGAAACCATTCTGGTGTCAATTCTGGATGCTGCTTCCAACAGTGGTCAACATCATGTCCGAACTTTTGACAGTATGTGCAGCAAATCACTAGACTCTTGTCCTCAGAAGATCCTCCCGCATATCACAATCCTTCCCAGAGTGGATGTTCATGCACTTCAATCGGTTTGGCTCTTCCTCGACCATATTTTCCAAGACCTTTCCCCTTCCAGTATCTGACCTTCGATAGCATTCTCATAGCGACTCCTTTGGTATGTCTCTCAAATGCTGCTATCTCCAGATGGTTGGACTCCACTTCCTAATCAGCTACAGGTGAGGTTGGAGTGTATTCAATGCTTTCTACTAGCGAAGAGAATGTGAAAATGGCCTCTCCTATCGACTGTTCCTCAACCAGAGTAGCAAGAGTATATGAATCCTCCTCATCTGATTGCCTCCGGAATGGATGAGTTTCATCACCCCTAACAGGGCTTGGGCTTCTAGCTGAATGACTTCCTCCAGCTCGCCTTGCTTCCATTGCCAACATCAACGTTCACATTCTTTCTGTGTCTTCCTCGATAATCTGCACCAATCTTCGCAATTCAACATTCTCTTTATGCATGGCTTGGTTGATCTCCTTGAGATCCTGGAGTGTAGCTCTCTTCAAGATTTTTCCCATATTCATAGTTCCTGCAAATGTCAGCCTGCTCTGATACCACTTGATCCAAACTTCGAAGCTTAGCAATTACACACTATAACCTCAATTTGATCAAGACCTTTTTTCTGACAGTGCATGTGAATATAAAGACAACAAAGAATTGAATAATGAAGAACAAATAACAGATAACACAATAATGAAAACCATCAACCAATTGTACACAAGAAGTTGATAACGGATTTCGGCAATCTCACCTACGTCTCCGGGCCTTTGTCTTTAGTGCGGGAGGCTTTCTCTATTAAATATTCAATTCTTTACAATCTACATTCAAATTACATCATATAGGGCATCTAACTAACTAGCTATATTTTTCTCTATCTCAGAAACCCGACGCAATAGACGGCACTGAAAACGGAGTAATAGAACTCCCGGAAACTGCCTCCAAAGCTCAGCTACTTGCACTGCTCAAGACTTCTTGACCTTGGCTTCAAGCTTCTTTGTTGCTTCTTGCTTGTCTAAAACCTCTCAATGACTTAGTTTATATATCCATGATGTAGAGGGATCAAATCCCAACATCCCACTTTTCATGCCACTCAATTTGGCCCAATATCCACCAAGATATGGCCAAATAACCAAAATTGGTTAATTAAAATCAATAAAAACCATAATTATATGGTCAAAAACCCATTTTTAAACAAAATATGCAGAGTAGCCCCTAACTGGGTGTGCGCCCCTAGTCTTATGGTGCTTTGCATGGGATCAAGGCTCAAAATAGTGCTCCTTAAGTGGGCTAAGCCCCCTCTCATGCACGCCCTCCTAGTTTTATGGCATATCCCCAAGATCCTTGGGTTGGGGCTTATCCCTTTGTGTGCCCATACACCTTTACAATGCACTTTAATAAAATTAAAGTGGGTTATATTTAATAAGCACCATCAAGGGACCATTGGTAAAAAGGACTTTGGCCAAGTCTTGGGAGCCTACCAAGAGGTCATGGGTTCAAATCCCATGAGCTCCATAACATTTTTCCATATTAACCCATTGACCAATCCCATGGTGCCACATGGCAGCCCATGACTGGGCCACATGGCATCAAACAATTTGTCAATAAAGTGCCACCTGTCAACTACTGGGTGGATCCTTATCACTGACCAGTCTCCTGCTACTGTGTTGCCACTTTTCACCACCTGCCTCTGCCATGTCAACAATGATGATGTCATGCTGATGTCAGCATTTGATTGGACCTGTTGATTTTTTGTCTGTTTGGGAAAGCAGTCAAAGTGCGATAACTCTCACATACAGTCTTTGTTTGAGAAAGTGGATATATGGCCGGAATCGGGAGAACGAGACGAACGCAATGGCATTGGTCTTGTTGAACTTTGAGTACTTTGATTTTTAGGCATTTTTTAGCCCCATCAAGCTCCTAGATCCAAATCTAGATCAATTTTCCACCCACAACTCTTCGGGCTTGATCTGTATCTGATTGTATCCTGAAAAACCATCGATGAAATAAAAGGCCTCGCAACCTATGCATTCATCAACAATATGGCTGATAAATGGAGTGGGGAAATTATCCTTTGGATAGTCCTTGTTCAGATCACGGAAGTCCGTACATACGCGAATCATACCCTATTTTTTGTTGACCGGAATGGGATTTGACACCCATTGAGTCAATTGGATGGGGTAGATAAAACCTACCTTGAGTAGTTTCTCTACTTCAGCCTTAATAGTTGTTGCTTTCTTAGGATTGACTGGACGAAGCTTTTGCCAGATTGGCTTAGGATCAGGATATGTCGTGATTTCATGTTCGAAGATTCTTGGATCAATTCCTGGAATTTCCTCATAAGACCAGGAAAACATGTGGCGAAATTCTTTAAATAAATCTATGTAGATTCAAATCTCCTCGGGGAAACAGTCAGCTCCAACGAGAACATTTTCCATGACGCCAGGGGTTCTGGAAAAATCAATAGGTATCATTTCAGTGATGGTTTCCATATTACCCTCAATGTAAACAACACATGTAGCCAAAGGATTGATAGGACAAGACCTATCTCCAGTCATAGTCAAAGTAAATTCACCTGCTTCAATTCTTCTTAACTCTAGGAGGAAATAAGATCTGTGATGGAAATCATCCCAGGGTCTATCTGGACTAGTCATTGCCTCAATAATCGCTTTGTCTGAGAGAAAGACTAATTCTAAAGAATCAGTATCAGCAAGGGAACCTTGAGCCCAAATAGGCTCGAGAACTAGATCTAACTCCTATGTGGGAGTCAAATCGGGGCCGACGAAAGCTTGCTAGACTATACCATGGCCATACCATGGTTCTCTGTCCCTTCCATCGTGGATGATGGGGAAGGAAGAGTCCACGGATCGTTAAAGTAGGTCGTACAGAATGACAACATGTGATATATTTCAGCCCTAGGCTGGTCAGGGACAACCGATATGTACTTGACACTGTCGGTTGGAGGCAGGTAATCAAAAGTACCCATCAAAGGTGGGCACAAACCAACCCCTACGTTGACGACACCAGGCTGAGGTTTATCAATCATTGGGACCATGGATGCCCTTGATGAAGGATTAGGATGGGAGAAGGATAATTGATCAATGGACATGATCTAACCCTTGTGTGGAAACAGCAAGACTAGGAAAATTGTAGCAACCACTGCTTGCATGGAATAGGTCCAACTCCTTCCTAACAAGAGATTGTAGTCAAGAGACACATCAACCACTTCAACCTCGATGCACACAGTCTTCCCCCCTAACTTCACGGGATAAGAGGGGATGATTCCATGTGGTCGGAACGAATGACCATCGAAAGAGGTAAGAAGAGTAGGTGACGAAGACAAAACAGGTTGTCCAATGGCCTTCCAACATGCCAAAGACATCACGCATGTCGAGGCGCACTCATCAACCACCATGCGAAAAATGTTCTAGGTAAAAATTTTCGTGGTGTAAGACACTACTATCTAAAATGCCACGTGGTAAGGGAGACGAGATTTTAAGTATGTCGTATCAAGCATGATCATTCCCGGATTACAAGTCTCAACAGATCCTAAGGCAGCTAACAGAGCCTTTCTCTGGGAAGGGAAGCTCTGGAGGACCTCCAAAGCAGACATTGCACAAGGGGTTTGAGACAAATCCTCCACCACAGAGTAGTTCTGGGCGGCCCTTGCATTTGGATTGTGGGAATATTTCTTGAACAAACTTTTTGGGATGTGTGTCATTGTTTTTCCCAACGTCTTCTCAGTCTGGAGAGGAATATTTGGGTTTTCATCTTTTTTACACTTCTCAAAGGTGTTTGGCATTTCGTAGTCGTGCGCTCTAGTCACTATATAAGCATCGCCTTTCATCATATACACATTCACAGATGAAGGATTACTTGAAGACAGAGGGGGTCCTTGACTGCCCCCATCCGCACTCAAAGAGGCTTGAGATAAAATTTTCCTATGTGGAAATGGGTTCATTAACACAACAGGTTGTTGCTGCACCAATAACTTTTGGGCCTCCACAAGACGAGGGCACAAGTGAGTCGGATGGTCTTATGTGTAAAGGTTACATGGGTACTTCAACTTCTTCTTCTCTGTGTTGCCCCTGCCAACATTGTTGGTAGGTTTCTTATCCCCCTTACCCTTCTTTCGTTGTTTCTTCTTTCCATTAGGCTGTTGGGTGACCTTCGAGTTTGTCGATTGCACACTATGTACCTCTGACGTTTGGGTGGGGGGAGCAGTCGGACTAGTGGTCTGGCTGGCCACTACCTTCTGTATCAAAAATTGTTGCAATTGATTTGACATTTGATCAGCAGGCTTCATTTGTGCTAAACCAACAATACCATCGTCATGTGGTCCAAATCTATGTCTGGTCTTGTCAAGTATTGACCATGGTGCATCTGGAAAAATTTCATAAAGTAAACTAGACTAAGAGTAAATCAGCTCTAGTTGTTGAGCCCTCATTATCGCATGTTCTTCTGAAAACACCCCCGATGTTGCTACATCTTTGGATAACTAAGGTACCAAAGACTTAAGGAACCACTCAAGCAGGAATGCTGGTGGGACTGGTACTTTTATCAAACTCTTTCGACGTCTCCATTCTCAGATGTGATATGAGATATGGTCCACCTTTGTCTGCTCAAAGTTGGTCAACAATTCAGTGTCGGCTTCGTATCTCACAGGTAATTGAAAATGGTTTAATAAATCCATTGCCAATTCGTCGAAGGAAGAGTATCTTGAGCAGTCACGCTCAATGTACCATTTTGCAACACTCCCGATGAGAGTTCGTTGAAACAAACACAATTATATGGAGTCGTCTCTCAATGAGTTGGATGAGCACCATAGATGGAAGGTAGTCACATGATTGTCTGGATCTTCATTAGGCTTATCTTCAAACTTTGGAATGTCCGAAGGAAACTTGGTCGGCATAGGAGGCTAACGCGGATCATGACAAATAGTGTCATTTAATAACCTTGACAAGTCTGGCAAATGCCAAGTTGCCAGAAATGGAAGTTTAGGTTGTTGGTTATAACCAGCGAAAAAGGAGCCTGGAGTTTGGTTGGCACTAGGTTGCTAGGAAAAGTTAGGTTGTTGGCCAGGGTTCTAGTAAAAACCATGGCCATGACCAATGTATGGATTTTGCGCTTGTTGAGACATCATCGACTGACTCTCATAATAGGACGTAGAAGGTTGGTCTTGCGTTGCATTCCAAGGATTTTGGGAAGGGTTTCCCCCTGCCGATCAGACGGGTGTAGGTCATGAGCCTTGCCCGGGGTTCCATTGGCTATGGAAGGGGTTTCCCCTGGTCGGCATCCCTGACAAGGGAACTAATCCCTATCACGGATTCCAAGGTTCTTGTGAGGAAGGAATTCTTGGGTTTCCCCCCTGTGCAGGTATAATACCCTGCATAGGATTTTGTTGTCCATAATCGGGGTTGCCCCTGGTTGATATGGCAGCTGACGAGAATGCATTGTTACCAAACACACCAAACAAAGAGAATGGCGTTGAACCTACCAACATGCTATAAGAAGGAATTCCTTGGCTACCTGCTCAAAACGAGCTATAGTTTACTTTTGGCCCGATAGAGTGTTGTTGAGCACTATCGAGCAAAGGGGACGAAGGATTTATATGACCCCCTCCATAAGGGAAAGCATTATAGGGAGATGAAATTCCCCCCATGGATCCTTCTAGCGGAGCGTTCAAGCTCCCTACCCCCAGACCTAAAGTCTGTGGAGTGGAGTAGGAAAGGATAGAGTTTGTATCAAAGCCAGGCATCCTGTATGAGAACGGAGGGCCTGTTGCACTCTGGGTGAAAGGAGCAGTGATCGCTACCATAGATGGAATCAGACCATTGCCCTAGGTAGAGGCGGTCGAGACCATAGTGGTCCAGACTGACGACGATTGGTTAGGAGGCGAAACACCCTATGTAGTGACATTTGTAGAGGGAATATGAGAATTCCCTGAATAAGTCGCAACATTTGTTTCCATCGCTACTTGTGACACTACCTAACGCTCGTAAGGTTTAACCTGTACAACGATGGGCGTCGATAGATCAGTGATCGGAGGGTTATATGGACCAAGATATTCTGCTCTGAGGTTAGAAATGGTTGGTTCCTCTGGAATCAAATGTTCTCCTCTCGGAGATGGGTCGGGCTCAGTTTCCTGTGGCCCGATCACCTCAAAAGACCCTTGCTGGTCTAGTCTTCACCTTAGTGGTGGTGGGGGTGGCTCCAGATTAACTGGTGGCATGCCAAGAAGCCATCACGACCGGCGGAGCTCCTGATCCTCCACTGTGTGAGAATATCAGAGACACACTAAATCTTTTCTAATCATTTGAAAACAAGCACACCCTAGAAAAAGTACCTATGAGATAAAACAAGCAGTCACTAGCTAGTTGGAAGAACAATTACAACAACCAACACTAGAGAAAATTACCGGTGCAAGTGAAACTCTAATACGGAAGCACCCTTCGGGTATACTCTACAAAGTGTGGCCCAATGTCTGTCCTAGGTACCGCGGTATACCCCCGCAGTCACCTGTGTAAGTCACTAGAAAAATAGGCAACTAGGTTGCCAGCTCGCGAATAGTTGCAAGGCAGGTACAGTCGACAGTCGGGTGGACCACAATGAGCAAGGTATCAAGCCTGAAACCTACCAAGGGTATTGAAATCAAGTGTTCCAGAAGACAACTGAGGACCTCGAATGGATTCAAGACCCACAAATCTTCATGGAAAATGCGACCGACAGAATCCCAAGATAAGCCCTCTATATGCGTTCCCCACTATGCTTGGTCCGGTTTTGGAGGGGTTATCTCCATTACATTTCCACACGTGACCTCGTGTTTATCCCCTGTGTTAGAGGGGGGTCCCGAACAACTTTCACGGTTACTGGACTTTTAATCACTCCCTAGCATAGACTCTTATGGTTTTTTTTGTAGCCTTGAAGAGTTTCCTCTCTAATCCTAAATCAAGGCTCTAGCCTAGACTAATTGATGGACCCTACAAACACAAAGTCTAGTTGATTTCAATTAATCATTAATTTTAGTGGTTGTCTTAAGTCAAAGGGAATGAAAGTGAAACCAATGATGTTCTTTAAGAGACGAAAGAGAAGAGCATACAATGAAACTGAAAACAAACTACTTCTTCACAAATAAAGATTTGTCAAATTAAACTCTTTCACCAAACTTTTCTTAACTACTTTTCTCAGATATTTGAAAAGAAAAACCTAAAACAATATTTCGCCCCACTATGGGCTACTTAATGTCCTAAGTATTAAAATAAAGTACTTAAGAATACTTTCTTTTTTCTTGATAAATAAATCAACTAAACTAAACTACTTTTTCCAAACAAAGAGAATATTTTTTTTTATTATTATTTTATGCTTTAAAACAAGAAACTTGAAAATTTAAATTCTAAAGAAAAAGGGGGAAAAATGAAGACAAGACAAGACCAAAAAATGACTTTTGGTCCACTGCGGATCGTAGGGAGTCACTAACCATACCAAACCGGCAGATTAGACCAAACTCACAAACTCGTATAAAAAACCCTAATAAAGAAGGCACAAGAAAATTTTGGTAAAGAAAATCTATACTGAAGTCAGACCTAGGCTACAGACTACTATAACAGAGACCAGGACTAGATTAAGAAAACCCTTGAGAAGTATGACTTATGAGAGGGAAGAGGATGACTACCTCTTCTTTAAAAAATATTTTATCAACATAGGCACGCTACTAACACTTCAACATGGCACGTATGTACGTGGGTTGTCTAAAGTTAGGGCGCGTATGTACGCCTGCAGGGCCACTACAGGCCACGTACACCTCTGTAAATTTCCAAAAAGGAAACAACAACCAAGCTGACAAGGCAAGGAGTACTGGTATGGAAGACCAACGTCCCTTGAAGACTCAGACACTTACAAAAATTCACCAAAAGCAATTAAACCAGTTGAAGCACCCAAAAATAAAATCCCCAAAACCTTAGAGGCTTCCCTAGTATGGTCACCAATTCTGATGTAAGTGGGAAAACCCCCTACAGAATACACTAGGGTTCTAAAGTGCATGCAAATCTAACTGTCTAAAGTCTCCTACTTTTAACAACCATCTTGACATTACCCCACAATCATGCATAAAAAACAAAGTATAGGGATCTGATAGTCCTACCTTAAACTTTACGTCCAGTGTCGATCCCTTTGCACTCGATTGTTTCTTGACTGCAAGTCTCCTCCCAAGGCTGACCTGCATTCAACAAAATACAAGAAAAAAACTACAAGCACGCATTCTATATATGGATTAGTGGGTTATATATCATAACAAAAATATAAACAAATCATAAAGATTGAGGATATCATTTGGTGGGACAAGAAAAGTATTTCTTTATATTAATCTCACAAAGTCGTTTACAATATGAGACCAGCAAATTCTCCTTGAACTCGGTCTTGGGATCCTCTCCACCATGCACCAACTGCTTCCATGTATTCTTCTCCTCTTTAGTTCTCTCAAGGGAAATGGCAAGGGTTTACAACAAAGGAAAAAGGGGTTGAAATAAGGAATTCTGGCTCAAACTCACAATGTGGTTGCAAAATATTGGGGCAAAAATGGGCAAAATTTCTTTTCTCTCATGCTTCTCCTTTGGAATGGGACCCCAACACCTTCTTTTATAGGAAAAAAAATATAGTAATCGTTGGGTGACTAGTTATAGGCAGTCAAATGGTTAGGTAACGTCCCAATAGCCCGTATCGCTTTGCAATTTTTATTTCTTGCACTTTTTGTGAGTGTACGCGGGCTGTAATGGTGCAGCTAGCATGTATATGTGGGCAATAGTGGTGTAGGGCGCATACATCTTCAAAAGAATGGTCTTTCATAAGAGTTGTTCAATGATGGCTTGGAAAAAATAGCAAGTAAGATGGTCTGATGCCAGGTATGCATGTCTGGTGCAATTTAGGGTTATAACACCAGGTCTTCTTTGTCATGACATTGACTTTTGACCCTAAGTCGAGGACAACATAATCTATATCATAATCTCCAATCTGAGCATTAAGGTGTAGTTCCTTAATTTTCCTTCTCTTCTTGGATAGTTGATGTACTTCTTTATTCAACAAAGGATCTACCCTTCCTATATCATATTGTCTGACCAAGTTTTGTAGTTCTTGTATGGATTTTTCATCCTTAATCAACTCAATAAACGTGTATAAGAAACTGACAAGTTTAATCACCTCTTTTTCATCTTTGGGCGAAGTAGACTGATCAAATGCCAGAGGCATTCCACACTCTCTTACTTCTGGTCAAGCCTTTGATGAAGAAGCCTGATCTCTTCGAAATTATTTTCTTGTCTCTTCAAATGTATGCTTCTCTTTCTTTGGATCAAACTCTTGTGTCTTCTCTACAGCTCTTCTGATGCCTAACCCTTCGGTATTCTTCTCTGGAGTCACTTTGTCTTCTCCTATAACAATGCCTCCTCTAGTGATAACAACGACTCTGGGGTCTGCTCCGTGAGTTTATTCTTTGATTAGTTGTATTTGTTGGTTTCGTCCTCATCTCTCATGAAGTTTGGCCAGCAATGCTAGACATTCCTCGATAACATGTTTGAATGAGTTGCAGTAGCTGCAAGTGGTACAAGGATTCTGACAGTCCCTTGCCAAGTGTCCTGGCTGCGCACAGTTGTAACAAATGATTTGATCTTGACCTCGACCCATACCTCCTCCTCTTCCTCTTCCTCAGAATCCACCACCAAGGTTGAAGTTTCCTCTCCCAGGGGAATTATACTACACAGTGCTTCCTTCCTGTTGTACTTTGCCTTTAATTTTATATATATCCCTTGACCTTTCATGCATGAGTTGATAAGCCCTACAATCCCTATAATCATGCCCCACTGACTTATAGAACGTGCAATACATATTTGTGGGTGTCTGGACATATTTTTGCAAATAGTAGCATTCGCCAGGGCGATGTCGATTTCTACATACCTCGCACCAGGGTAGGGTAACTTGTTTCAAAGGGCTTGGATCTCCAAAGGCCAAGTACTCATGAAATAGGGGATAGTGCTCCTTATTATGTCCCTCTGATTTTCACCTGATACACCAGATGTCTTCTCTTTTATCTTTTCCTTTCTCCTTCTTCATATCTTCAACTTGCAATGATAATCTAGTTAGATGAATCAAAATTTGACTCATACCTGAGCTCGATTCTCCCATCGGAGTTGATTCTAATTTCATGGCGATCTTCAGTGCCTCAGCCCGTGAAGTAATCTTTTGTTGCATCAGAGGAACTCTAATGTGTGGCAAGAGGGAAGCAATGAACCATTCCTTGTTCTTCTCGTCTAGGATCTGAAAATTCAAATGACCCATTAAGGTATTAAACCTCTGATCAAATTCCCACACAGGTTTAGCTACTCGTTGTTTGATTTCTTTCAGTTTTGTAATGCATTGTGACTCCGACTTGTGTTTCTTGAATTCTGCAACCAACGCATTCTTGATCTCATTCAGTGGTTTAGGCTGTGTAATTCCTTGGACAAGTTTCCTGTACCAGCTCAGTGCATGGTCCTTTAGGGTAGTACTAAACTAAGCTCTCTTAAATGCTTCATCAGTGACATTCTTAATACTCCATACAACTTCACATAAAAACCAGTGCTGATCAGGATCTTTAGATCCATCTCCCCTAAAGATAGGGAGCCTCATCTCATCTACCATAGATATTCCTAGGTTTCTCGACTGAATAGGTACTGAACTACTTGTACCCGTGCTCTGAGTGCTCTGATGACTTAGGTTACTTTGGTTACTTAACACTGCTAAAAAAACAGGAGTAGTAATAGTACTTACTTCAACTATCTGCACAATTTCTGAAGTTTCTGGCTCTTCCTGGCGAGGTTCTTCAGTCTTCTCTTCATATGTCCTAGCGGTCTATGAATTCTCATTGTCTCTCAGATCTGTCTCTTCTCCACTGTAGAACCCTTCGTCTCCGTAGTTCTGCTCAAACAGTTTCACGAGGGGAACTTGTCTGAATGCTCTCCCACTACGCGTATGTCCAACCTTTATGTCATTTTTGATGTCTGAATTCTTGAACATTATCTCTTTCGATCTGACCGATTACTGTATCTTCAATATGTTCTTCTCATGCAATAGAATATTGATCTTTAACTTTAAAAAGTGTAAAAACTTTCCTCTAGGTCCCTTAAAGAAATATATCTCAACTTGGCTATATGACTCAACTCTATCAACAACAAAATGAGTGATATACCCTCCAATGGTGCTATCAAACCAGTGATCCACTGCCCTTGACACGATGCTGTCAACTCTCCTAACTTTCTTGACCAGTGTCGACGTCCAAACCACAGGTGGTCTGAGTCTGATCTCAAACTGGGTATCTACTAACCTGGCTAGACACTCATATAGCTCTTGATGAATTCCTCCAAAGAAAATCTCGTGTATATCAGTAAAGATATACCTCCCCAACCAATCTTCTGTGATAAGATTAGGGTTCTTCTTCTGGGCTTCAGTGAAGTCCTTTTCTTGATCTTCTATCCACTTCTAAATCTCTTTCTTCGATGGAAACCACCTTGACATTCCCTCCAAAAGATCCCGATCCCAGCAACGGAACCATTTGTTGGCACAGGGGAAGACCTAGGGTTCAACTCTAACAGTGCACCAACAATCCCTAATTATTATCCCTTTCGGCAACACCTGCGAAGTAGATGCAGTCTCACTCGAAATAACTATAGGAGGTTGTAGGACACAGGTGTCTACAACTAGAGGAAATGCAGAGTGGATTCAGGGGAATGCACACAACCACTTAGTTATTCTTTATCTTCCTTAAACCTACTGCACAAGTTATATTTCAGATCTAACACAATATCACAATAGCAGCATATCAAATGACAAAGAACACAACATCAATCACACCTAACACAAGATATACGTGGTTCTCCCTCTCTCTAGGGCTACATCCATAGAACTGTGCTTTATAATATATTAGGTGAAAGCATATAGTCCTATTTGCGCTCTTAGCTTGTAGATCTCTCTCTCTTTCTCTTCTTCACTATCTCTCTTAGCTTGTAGATCTCTCTCTCTTTCTCTTCTTCACTATCTCCCCTCCCTACGCACCCAATTGCAGGGTTGATCTTCGCACCCAGCTGAAGATCTTACAATACCAGAAGGCTTTCCCACACAAAACTTCTTTCTCACACAACAATAATCACTCCTCACAATATCCAACTTAGAACCAACATCAGAAATCAAACCCATCCCAGGTCCTCTTGACCTTTATTTATACATTACAATAGCTCACCGACAACCTTAGGCCAAAACCTAGGTGTCCAAACCCTAAATTCCAAAACCCTAGGTGTCTAAAACCCTAGGTCAACTTGATCTGCATTTTCAGGGCTTCACCAACCTGTCTTTCCTTCTTTCTCACGAGGTGATCCAAATCATCCATTGACATATTCTTCTGCTTGCTGAGTTGTCCACGATCCATCTTCCTTTCTTATCTGTCCTCCTCGATCTCCTCGTCCAACAACTTTATTTCTCTTACTTCTCTTCATATTTTTTTCTCGTTTGCTCACTTCAACCTGGTATCAGTCACTGTGTCTTCCGCGCAGTTTGCATTTTTCCTTTTCTTCCTTGATCTTTGCTTGCTTCCATAACCAAGGACCAACACTTCCTCAGCCTACCACTGCTCTTTCCACACCACTTCCGGACACTCCCTCCTTACATCCTCCCACCTCTATACCTAACACACCCATGAACCCTTAGTTAAATCACTCTCCCAACACCTCCATTTCAGATTGTGCCCAGCCGAGAACCACTCCTGCTATTCTTACCGAACAACTTGTCCCTTCCACGACTCCACTCTCTTTTGAGCCTACATTTTCTAACCACCCCAGGGCGACTAACCTGCATGCCAACTCCCCCGATTTTCACCTTTCTTCACATCTGGTACCTTCAATCTTTCACTCAGATCCATTTGACCAGGTGTTGCCACACCATCTGTCAGTTTCTAGTGAAGCACAAACAAGGGATTATACTCTCGTTGAGGTGATAGATACACTTATTCCATCTTACAAAGAAGTTCTTTCACCTTCCCCCTTACCTACTTATCTGGGGAAGTCAGTCCACTTGCCAGATCTTGAGGAAGGAACTCTAGGACATAGAATAACTACAAGTCTGGACCAGGGAAAAGCACATACATGGTCTAGAGGGATTTCTTATGAACACTTTCCTATCAAAACTAGAAGTGCTCGCTGCAAAGAGGGGCCTTCTCAATCATATTCTATTGTTACACAAACACAACAATCTGGTTGTGGGGCACTTAGAGGTGTGAAATACCTAGTGAGAAATAAATAATTATCTTGCCCTCCCTCAACATCAGAGGGGTGAGGGGACCCCTTAAATCCTCCACCTTCAGAAGACTGCTCTTATGGACTTCTCCAGACATTATTTTCATTCAAGAAACCTTGGTCAATGGACAAGACGCCAGATATTTCCTAAGTAAATTTTGACCTGACTGGCTCACCTGCTTAGTCAACTCATTGGGTCACTCTGGGGGATTAGCTTCTTCTTGAGACCCTTCAAAATTTGATTTAACACCCTCTCTGAGTTGTGGTGGTATTCTTCTATCTGGAACCTTCCTTTGGAACAATCTTCAGATCAGTTTACTCAACTCATATGGACCCTGCCAAAACAAAAAATTATTTTGGGATAAAGTGGAGTCTTGAGGTTTACTTGATCTCACAAATCTCATCATAGTTGGGGATTTGAATTTTACTACAAGTTCTAGAAAAACCTGGGGAGCCTCGGTCACACAAGATCCATTGGCTGACTTTTTCAACTCACTCCTCCAATTGCACCACTTGATTGACTTTCCTCCGGACGTCTTGACTCCTACCTGGCGCAATGGCAGAGTGGGATCAAAGGCTATTTCTAAGTGGCTAGATCAATTCATTCTATCTGAATGTCTTGTTTCAGCTAAAGGTAGGATTAGATCCTGGGTAAATACTCCATATTTGTCAGACCATGCACCTATTGTTCTTCAATTTGGCACACCAGCGGTACACATTTCATATCCCTTTAAATTGAATTCATGTTGGCTCCTTGAAAAATATTTTTCTGCCATCGCTAAATCTATTTGGAAAGACCCTACATTCCAGCATGAATCGGTTATACAACAACGCTTCATTTGGAAAATGAAACATCTTAAATTATGTATAAAAAATTGGGCCACGAAGCATAGAAGGATCTTGCTGCATAAAAATTTTGAGTTGGAGCAAAAACTAAAAGAACTACATCAGACCGATTCTCTAGATGGGCCTGCAGGAGAAATGTTCCATCTATCAAAGCAACTTGAATTCAAAAGAAATAATATTCTGATGGCGCTGATGAAGCTCTTTGGAGGCAACGTAGTAGAGAAAACTGGATTAAATGCGGAGATCTCAACAACAAAAATTTTCATTGATTCACTAGCTTGTCCAGGAACAAAAAACACATATGGGATATTATTGATGATACAGGCACTAAACATAGTGGACAACAAGCCATTAAGACAACAGATTCCAAATATTTCAAATCTTTTTATGAAGTCAGACCACAAGCCCAACTACAAGAACTTGTCTCGGTGGCTCAAATCTATCCTCGCTCTGACACAGCTGAGGATTCTATGAATTTGGACAGCCCTTGCACATTACAGGAGGTATTGGCTGCTCTAAAATCCTTCTCAAAAGATAAAATCCCAGTCCCATACAATTGGACAGTCGAGTTCTACTTACATTTCTTCAATCTGGCGGGGTCGAAGCTTCTGGAGCTAGTGGAAGATTCCAGAATCCATGGTAAGATCTCTGGGGCTCTTAACTCCACTTTCTTGACACTTATTCCAAAAGAAAACCACCCGAATTATTTCGGTGATTATAGACTGATTTCGCTTTGCAATATCTACTACAAGCTCATATCTAAAATAATCGCAAACGGAATCAAACCCATCCTCTCATGCTCTCTGTCAAGTGAACGGATTGGTTTTTTAAAGGGCCAACAAATTCTCGATGCCATTGGCACTGCACAAAAATGCTTACATAGCATTAGCCAAAAAAACTCTCATGCCCTCATTCTTAAACTATATTTGAAAAAGGCCTTTGACTGCATAGACTGGGACTTTCTCAAACTTATTTTAACTCAGATGGGCTTCAGCCATACCACTATTTCATGGATTATGAGCTGTGTCATAAGTGAAACATTTGTTGTATTGGTTAATGGAAAAACTTCCTCCTTATTCCACAGTGGCAGAGGTCTGCGGAAGGGTTTCCCTCTCTCATGTCTCCTCTTCATTTGTTTCATAAAAGGCTTAAGTCTCCTCCTCAAAAAAAGCCAAGCAGAGGGAAAAAATACTGGGATTAAGGTTTCCAGGCTGGTCAAAATCCTACACCTCCTCTTCGTTGATGACGTCCTCATAATGAAAAATGATAGTCCACTTGAATGGAAGGAAATTGAAGGCATATCGAAGAGGTTTTGCTCTGCTACTGGATTACTAATCAATTGGTCTAAATCTACTCTCCATCACACCAACATTCAGGAACATGATCTAGAACATCTGAAGGGCATCTTTCCTCATACCTAATTTCACCTCTCACAAGGCCTCCATTATCTTGGTTATTTCATCAAAGCTACATAGTACAAGACAGCATACTAGGACTGGCTCATATCAAAGGTGGAAAAAAAAATAGTTCATTGGTGCAACAGATGGCTCTCGATTGGAGGTTGTTACACTCTCATTAAGGATGCCCTTGAAGGACAACCGGTTTTCTGGATGGCACTTGTTGCTATTCCCTCACCGGTCCTGGATAAGCTCATAAAAATCACCTTTAATTCTCTTTGTTAAAGCAACAAGGACCAATACAAGCTGCATCTATGTAACTGGAAAACACTGGCAACTCCAAAATTCAAGGGTGTACGGGGAATTAGAAACATTTTTAATTTCAACAAAGCCCTGGCTGCTAATTCTCTCTGGCGTGCATTGACCACACAGGGAATCTGGAGCTCTGTAATTAAATACAAATACTTTCCTTATACCTCAGTTTCTTCCTAGCTACGCACTGGCTCTACTCACACAAGGACTGCATCCCAAATTTGGAGGAATCTAGCTAAATCGATGCACTGGATCCAAAGATGGCTATGCTGGAAGCCAGGCTCCAACCATACAATAGAAATTGGCAAGGATATTATCGTTGGACTCAGCCTCACATCCACCATGTCGCCTCCCTTAATTGCACAATTGAATGCAAATAGCACCCATTATCTTTACCAAGCAGTGCACCATAATGATTAGGGCATCTCATCAGGTGGCTAGAAATCGAGCCACGATTTGGTTCTATCACCCGAGCTGGTAGAGGAGTGGGATAGATATCGCCTGGAGCTCAACCATGTGATTATACAACTATAAGAAGTAGAGGATCACTTTCTATGGGCAAGTGCAAACAGATCGAGCTTCATCACAGTTAAAAAATTATACATAGCTATCACTAACACAATTTGGCTCATGAATATCTCTGGTTGGCGCATGCAACTCTGGACCTGGAAACTTCCACTAAAGATCAATATTTTTAACTGGATAGCGGATAAAAATAAAATCCCCACCTGGGATAACCTCCAAAGGAAAGGTTGGACTGGCCCCAACATATGCCAGCTTCGTTACATGGATGAAAAAATTGTTCAACGTCTCTTCACAAAGTGCCATTTCACTCACCAAGTCTGGGATAAGATTAAAATTGACCATCACATAACCACAGCCTGGATTGGGACCTCATTATCTACCTGTCTTTCCCATTGGACATCCAATGAGCGCAGCTTCAAACTACTTCCGCTCTTGGTTAATTGGTTTATATGGTTGGCTAGAACCAATAAGTATTTCGACAATAATCCCCCCACAGTTAATAGTGTCTCTTATAAAACTCTTGTCTTGTACCAAAATTGGAAAGACATCCATCCAGCCATTGGGAAAAAAAAGACAATAATCATTCCTCACATAGCAGAGGACACACCTACGGGATGGTTTGATGGTGCAGCTCAACGCAGTGGAACATTGTGTGGAGCAGGTGGCCTGATTAGAACAAATAAAAACTCCTTATTCAGATGGACTTTCTGTTGTGGCCCGGGCACCAACACAAGGGCTGAGCTCTTGGGTGCTTGGGCTACTCTTCACTTGACCACAATACTAAACATTGAACACCTACAATTGATCGGCGACTCCATAGTTATCATTGATTGGTTGAACCACAATGGCAAGCTCCATTCAATTTCCCTCCTGGCCTGGATGGATCGAATCAGATTTCTTCAACGCCATTTCAAGAAGCTCATCTTCTCTCACACCTCCCGAGAGAAGCACTTCAGAAACAAGTAGGCCTAATCACTTATAACCATTAGTTGGATGGCCATGAGGGCCCCACACATGTCATCAAAATATTCTAGAACTGAAGGCTCCAGTCTATCGACTTTTTCAGTTTTACTTTCTCTTACTAGCACTCTTGTTACAGCTTTTTTGATTCCCTCGTGTAATCTTATTTACCTTTTCTCATTGCTCTATTTCTTCTCCTACATTCTGGATGGGTATACCAAATGTAGGAGATAGAATTGCCCCGCCAGAAATTTCTCTTTCTCCGTTGATGTAACAGTTGTGAGAACACATTATATTTTCAATATAATTGAGTAATTTTTTGTGCTAGAAAAAAGTTCAAGAGATCAAATTTGATGAGCATTATTTCTTTTCCAATCAACAACTTCTTCACCTTATTTGGTTATTTGGTGTTATATCAAGGCCAAAGACAATTCAATTTTAGTGAAATGATTCATTCCAAACTTAGCTTAAATCGATGATATATTTATACTCCATTTACATTGAGGGGAATTAATGTTAGGCTTGAGTTTAATATTAATTTACAACATTAAATGTTTATGATTATCCCATGTTTATCATATACTCTAATGGACATTTATTGATATTGAATCTCATTCTTTAGCATGAAAGGATTCGTATGTCACGTAGTTCTTTGGACATTTATTAAAGCTCGTCATTTAGAGTGGTGGTGGCTTCACTGGTTGTTATTGTTACTTTATGACATGTGTGTTTCTCCCATGTGCTTCTCTAGCATCATCCACAAAGAACTCTGACTCTATCTTCACAATCTCGTTTCTACCTTCACAGTTTGTGTAGCATGGGGAGAAGAAGAAGTTGTGCCCTTGAGAGAAAGAAAAGACATTGTTTTGCAAGTTCCAATATTGGAGAGAGCAATTTTGGAAATTTAAGTTTAAGGTTTTGGTAGTATCTAGCTATTGCAAATTTCCAAGTTCCAAGCAGAGTATTAAAGGCAAATTTGTCCAACGAATAGACTTTGTCAAACTTTGCCGAACTGACTATGGTTATAATAAAACATCAATTTATAAACGTTTTAAATAAATTTTTATTTTAA
Source organism: Picea glauca (assembly GCA_000966675.3). NCBI lineage: Eukaryota > Viridiplantae > Streptophyta > Pinopsida > Pinales > Pinaceae > Picea > Picea glauca. The sequence continues at coordinate 341,226 of JZKD02S0211088.1, forward strand.
AATACGATATAAATTAGTTTTAAAATTATAAATATAATGATATATAAATTATAATATCTAATATTGTAATGATATTTAAATATATTTAAATTATTTTTTAATATTATAAATATTTTAATAATTTAATAGTTGATTGATAACGTGTGAATATACTTATTCGTTTAAACTTTGAATTATATAAATATATTTCTTTAAAACTTATATACTCACAAGTTAAGTGGTATCTATAAGGTCTTTAGTTAGATGGGTGCGGAGACCCTTGCTAAAGTTCTTAAGGAGACGAAACTTGGGGTTGCTTCAGCACTCAAGTTGGGCAAGTGGATGCCTTGGGCATGCGAAGGTGCCAAGGGGCTTGCCAAAGTATGAAGCGACCAAGAGATTAGGTTGTGTCGGCATGAGGACCGCCCCAAGGTTGGGTGCGCTGGTGCTAAGGGGCATGACAGTTGATGAGCGCATGAGTTCGTTTGGGCGATTAATCCGCGAAGGGGCACAATGATTCATTTGGGAGATCAGGTTCACAAAGAGGTGCAACAATTCGTTTGGACACATAGGTTCGCGAAGGGGCACGACACCCCCAAAGGATGCAACGGTTCATGATGGTGACCTTTGGAGTCCCTATAAGAAAAAAAGGGCACACAACCAAGGAAGATAGATTTGAAGACAAGGAGAGAAAGAAGAGCTATGCGGTTCTAAGGCAGACTTAGACAAGGAGGGGAGAGCTCCCTCAAGGAGCCAAGTCGCTCCACCTGGGAGGAATTGTGCTGCCTTGAGATGGACTCGGTGGACAAAGTTGGGCAAGCTTCTTTTGGGTTGGTTTTGGGGAAGTTTGGAAACACAGGTCTGTTGGAGAAATGTGTGAGGTAGAGTTGAAATCTGTGAAGTCCGCAGAAATGAAGAGACAACATGTCTTCGGTTGAGGGCACGTCTGAGATACACCGCAGGAGGTTGCAGAGATGGTTTTGACAGAGAGTCTTGGTGACGAATCTGTGTATGAGTTTCTTGGTGAGGTGAGGTGATTCGTGTGACTTTGTTGAAGTTGTAAACCGAGATGGTAGTGCTCATATTGTAATTGTTTTGCAATAAAAAAAACTTAGCCGGGTGTTAGGTACGGTTTGTGTCCCCCACACTATATATGTGCATGTATTTCATTTGTTCCACTATTGTTCTCTTGGATTCTCATGTTCATAGATGTATGCTTAAATATGACGAAGTGTTAAACTCTCAACGATTGTTTAAGTATACAAGAGTTGCACTAGAGTAGGAGTGTGACTCGCCGGTAGCCTAGAACGGAGTATGGGTATGCTCTAAGTGAAGTGGAGTAGTTTGGACGAAGTATCCTTGGTGTTTCCAAGCAACCAAGTTAGAAACGTCACGGTGCTTCATGCTCTCTAGTGATGCACGATTGCAAGATTCGACTAAGCACACTGTGGAAAAATGACAAAAATATATCATTCAATAAAAAAAACTAAGTGTTAATGTGATTTGTACGCATACAATTAACGTCATTCTCCTTACTCGAATATGAACACTCAAAAGTCCATGTGACTCGGAGGAAATAAGTCGCCCACTAAGAAAATGGTTGTTTGAAGTACCCATGGACTCACTTTGATTATTTCGAGTATAATATCATCCCAAGTTCACGGGGAGTAATTTATATAAAATGGTTAAGACGAACATGCAAGAATATGTTATAAAATAAATCCAACAAACCATACCGAAGATTAAAAACTTGAAAGATATAAGAAAAAGTTAAACATAAACAAAAACATGTTGCAAATGTTCAATTATACTAATTTAAATATGAAATTCACATGCATGTGTTTGATTAGATCTCGTACTTATTACATTGTTAGATAGTGGTTCATAATGTTTCTCATTAATATAGAAGAGTTTCTTCATTCCATAACATGTACACTACCTCGTAGTGTAGATCTTCTAACTCATTTTATAGTATTAATAAAATATGGAAAATAAAGTATTGTACACTACAAGATAGTGTAGATATTATAATTTATTCTATAGTATTATTTATTCTATAGTATTAATAAAATGGAGATGAGTTGAATGGTATGTTGTATGGATTAGTTTTATATAGTGTGCATAATTTGTTTAGTATGTATAATGTGTTTTTAAATTATATTAAATGATTAACTAATTAGTGTGTACACAAAAAAAGATAGAGATAGATTGTAAAATGAAAATAATGAACTTAAATTATTATTAAATTAATCCTTAAAATATTAGCAAAATATTATCTTTGTATAATATAATTTAAAGCAACAACCACTTTTATTTTTATTTTTATAGTGACAATACATTGAATATTAATGAGTGGTTGATAATCAACATAGTGTACTATGAGTGAAGAGAAGGTAAAGTAAAGGAAAACCATAGTAAAATATCCTTCTACATATTTATAAAATATCTTTTATATTGACCCTCACATTCAACTTCATAAGATTGACCCTCTTAATCAATACATTTGGATAGAAATTTCAGACACCAATGCTAAGAAGATGTATATAGCAATTTGTTATTTTG
>JZKD02S0211089.1:0-10771 GCA_000966675.3 Picea glauca
AACCCTAGCTTGGATATTATTGTAATAGAGCTCTGCTCGACTGAAGGTTTCCCCCTCGAAGAGGCCCGTGAACATTGCTCTCAGAATCAAAGTGTTATCTCTGTTGTTATTCTTATATCATTTTAGTGTTATTGTGGTGATTGTTCTGGTCATATTGTTGTTATTCTACCATTTCTATCATTTTATTTATGTTCTGCATACTTTTTATATATGGTATATTACAACAACATTCACAAGAGAATAAGTACGTTCTTAGTCACAGATGGAGATCTATTTATACCCGTCATTAGTACATGTCTAGTCAGGTTCCTTCAAGGTCAAGTGTCGTTATCAAGTGCTTCATCCAAATACAACCTCATATAGCTCAACTATAATTTATATAACAAATGATTAACACAATTACCATCTATGACGCATTCTTACAATAGTCCGATTATAATGATCAAGGATGATTTTAGGGGGTAAATTTCTCTCATGGGCTAATTTTCTATGGTTTTTCCAAAAAAGATATTCACTATTTTAAAAATGATTCGCCCAAATTCTATAGGATAAAATTATTTTACCTTAAAAATCGCCAAAAATTTATAAAAACTATATAAAATCCTTAGAAATTTGAATATTTTTACAAAAATATCGCCAAACATTTATACTTGGCATATGAAGGATTAGTAAGATTTGCCAAGGTTTCCACATTTTAAAACAAATTTCCATCCTTAAAATCATCCCTGACAATGACACATATCAAACAACTGAAGCAAATACCATCATTAGACCAGATGCATAAACTAACATCGCGACAATTGTGCGAGTAAGGACAATAATTGCACTGGAAGTAATAATTAAATGTTTTATAATTAATTTATATTTTGGTTGATATCTTCAATAGGCACATTCAATAGGCACAGGATTCACTTGTTTACATTACATGGGCCCACAAATTGGCATAAAAATGAAGAGTGTTTTTAGATTAATAACAAAAAGCGGCAAGATACTATTTTCTTATCATAAAAAGAAAAATAATCGTTTTGATTTAGAAATTGATCCAAAAATCTGAATTGAAGGACAAGTTTTTTTCTTTTATAATGCGTCAAGGAGTAATAGTTATATCATACAACCATTACTTTCTAAAATCAACCAAATCAATAGAGGAAGGACATTGATTAGAATTGGAATGTTGGGCCAGTACTTGGATTGATTTTTCTCATTTACTCACGGAAGGAGTTTCTCCAAGAGATTTAAATTTTCACCGTCGGAAAATGCCAAAGGGTGAATGCTCCTTGCATTACTTGAGTGTATTACTGTGCAATTAATTTCGTTGTCAGGGAAAACGCCATGGAAGAGTCCAAGGAAATCACATTCCGAAATTTATTCAGGGATTAAACTCTAAGACAATGACATAACTACTACAGTGAATGGTGCCAACTGATTTTTACAATCTTGCTTCAAAATAATATTAAACGCTTCTTACCGAAAATCAAGCCTTCGACTTGGATTCAGATCTATACACGATACAAGAGGATTCACCAGGTCAACAAGGAAGGGACATAACATAATGACAATAGTATTGCGTCAATCGACCACTCGCTCATAATTATCGAGTTATAGGTAAGTGCGCTAATCCCAGAAGTTGAGAAGGAGCGATCGGGAAAGGGTTTCACATTTAGGAACAAGGAATATGGTGCCTCTAGCAAACTCAAGCAATGAGTTTTTCTCTTTTTCAAGGAAATTGCACAACCCAAATCTATAGTAATACAACATGCCTTCCGCCATACAAACATAAACCATTCCACTGCATTCAATCACAAAAGTAATAACTAAAAACATATTATGTGGCTGATTAACGCCGAAAAACATATTTCATTTTCAAACAAAACCTAATTCGCCTATTTCATTTACAAACAAACTTTAATTCGCCTATTTTAATGTGAATGCACTGCTGATCCTGTACAGGAGGACTATCTAAGCTCGGAGGGGGCGTGAACTGTCCCTTCCACTGTATAAATACACAGCCTTTGCAAACTTTTCTATAAAATCTAGAAGGAATATACTTTTCGGTTGCATTTGCCCGTCTGGTGCTGTGAACAATACAATGTACACGAATGTATTTCCTTGTTATACAGTCAGCTTACTGTTTTTGTGAGGGTTTTGAAAGTTTATATTTAAACACAAAACGTGATGTATTTCCTTGTTATACAGTCCAGGCCAGCTTACTCTTTTTGTGAGGGTTTTGAAAGTTATATTTAAACACAAAACTACTGTTTTTGTGAGGGTTTTGAAAGTTATATTTAAACACAAAACAAGTGTTGAGGCTTGACCTGAAATACCCACGTTTGTTAGCTTTGTGCTTCTCTCTTAATACTTTTCTCTTATTCGATTTGGAATTTATATATTGTTTAAGGKCTTGTTATAGTTTCTTCTYTTAATTATACATTATTTTACTCATTTAACAATTTAACAATATCATATTAAGCTTCTTTATATGGTTCGTGAAAGAACATAAAAAATAAAGAAGAATTGAGGGATTAGAATGTTCCTTGCATTCACATGTCCATCTTTCCAAGTGAACTTGTTAGTGAACCGAAAAAAAAAATAGATTTTAAGGTTTGTTTTGGCCTTTTCAGTTAGAGTGTGAGTATTTATATTCATTATTACTACCGAAGAGTAATTTGTTTAATAAAACAATATTGTTGAAGGTATATTTTTGGACAGGGCGTTATGTAATGAAAAAATAAAAATCTAAAACCTAAAAAAATGGGTGACAAATGTAATTGCGAATCAAGGTTCCCAGGTTCACTGTGAAGGCACCAATTTCAGTGAACAAGACTCTGATAGTTTGCATTGATGACTGTTTTGAAAACAAAACATGAGAAAACAAGGTGCCCTCTTGACCATGCCCGGATCTTGGTTTTATTACAAAAGAAAAAAAAAACATTTATCTAACCTACTTTGAAAGAAGGTGTGCAGGATTATTGTGGAATCCATCGGATACCCTTGCATCTAAGTTTATGTATTAACTTGGAAACATTGATTTACATTGACATACATACATTAACCCCGAGGTCTGAAATTTTATGTGTTTCCCAGAGTACAACTGGGCATGGGCAGATGGTCCCAGGAGGCCCACGGTCGCCCACCTTATAAAATTCCAAATGGGAAGTATCTATGGGAAGTACCATTTGCACACAAACTATGGTTCGGTCTGCACCAGCAGGCCCCAAAACATAACCAAGCGCAGCAGCCCACAAAAGAATGTCACATGCACCGCGCTCGCCACTATCCACGCGCCACAACAACCCTCCAGCCCAACGACTGCATACAAAAAAACTCCAGCGCATTGGCTAACTACGAAGTAAAGCATAATGAGCGACAACACAGTTATATGTTTTCCTCTGATGATGCAGTTCCTCTTCCGCATGGCAGCTAGGCTGTAATATTGCTCCTGCAACACAGATATAACGCTGGCCAGGTACCCAATCATGTTTAAGCAGAAACTGAAACGCACACCCAGAAAATGAAATGCACACCCAGAAAATGAGCGTCTACAGCCACCACAGCCAGCTTGCTAAATCCAAAGTTTAATAATTTAAACGTGGCAGTCATATAGTGCTACAGTAATTTCTTAATATGATTAGGGAAATGTTAAAAGGTAAACAGGTTAACAGATGCATTCAAAAATACAAGTTATGAAGAGGAAATCACATTCATTGATTTGGGAGGACGACTAAGAATATGCCAGCATCTTCAATTGTTAGCCATTAGATTAGAATTTTAGATTAAAAGGTGATTAATTGTGCTCATTGTCAATAGCGGCATAAAAAAACATAGTTTAAGGGTCGGATTCAAAGCATTAACAACGACCAAGAATTCTTCTTTCTGTACAATATTTATCCTAGCAGCCATTATTCATTTTTAATCATTTGATATGATAACAATATAATTTCACTTCCCAGAGAACACAAAACCATCAAGGCCATTTATAAATTTGATATTAGATTTTGGGTAGAGTGACATCAATTTATAAACTAACTATAGACAAATTAATCTTATTACAAATTCAAGTCTAAATAAAATACTGTAACTGATGGCGAAGAAATCGAAGATGTTCTTCCACGACGACGCTCCTCCCGACATTTTGCTTGCTAATCGCAGAGACTTCGCCGGTACCTCCCAACCAACACTAGGGGTAATCTTCTTCCCCCTTATCCCCCGAGCCACAAAGGAGACACGCATGAAAAACCAGAAAAATACTCTAGCTCCGTGTTTTCTTCGCAAGGTAGAGCCGCCACTCTCTCTCAAGCTGGATATCCAAACTATCATAAGTAAAACCAGTCAAAAATTATGCAGCATAACCTTACCCATAACCAATGTGTGATCATTTTCCCCTATTTTCCATTTGCTTTATATGAGTTTCTTTAATGACAACTCCCCACTTGCACAATTAATTCACTTTTTTAATTAGATAAATTATAATTATTTCCCCCTTACACCTGTCACCCTTTCCCCAAGTTGCACAAGTAATTCCACATTTTATTTTAATTAAATTCAATTTCCCTCACCCATCCTAAAAGTGCTCCTTAAATCACTCATAATTATCTCTTTATTCCCCTTATTTCCAATTAATGACTGACGCCTTACTAAATATTGGTTGAGTTAAAATATGAGTCTTCTTCTAGTTGGATTAGTGTTAACTAGACTCTATATACCTTTCTATGCATACACATATTATTTCATGCTTTATTCCTTTCTTACCTTAATTTCCAGTTTGGTATTTTTTTGCACACGTGTATTATATTAATTTTTTAGACTTAATTCGTTTTACTTAATTTCTTAATTGATTTACCTCATTCCCCTTTTTTATTTAGTTAGTAATTTAGTTTTAGTCTTCTCAACAAACTTATACTTAGGATTAATTTTTGAATAGGCTTAGACTTTCATTTGGGGGTTTATAAGTAATAAATTGTTCATTAATTATTCATATTTGACAAGGTCTAAAGATTTTCAAGGTTTACAATTATTCTTTCAAGGTTTTCTAAGCCACCTATATTTATTGACTCAAGTTTTATTTACGCAACGTGTCCTTCAATACGCACGCCGTGCTCCAAGGGTGACACTCGCCTTTGACTGGTTTTGGTAGTTGTCCAAACCCTTTGCAATCAACACTCCATTCAGGCGACCTTGTGAGAGACTAAGGGCTTCTAAGGAATAATGACCCCGCCTTATTATATGCCCCTTAGAAATCTTCGCGAGTGACTGTCTCAGTCTGCCTTCACGACATTGTGGACCTCTCAAACTAGGTAATTGTTAACCTACAATTTGAGCCACAACGTGAGTACTAGTAGGTTGTGACAGAGACTCTGCCACACCTCTCCTTCAATATTTGGTTTATGTGCATGACCCCTTTACTTTTTATGTGAGTCAGATTAACAAGCATTCATCATCCTACATTCATTAAGAAAACACTGTCAACGATCCATATACAACATCATAATATTATCGATCATATGTCACATATGCATAAATGAAATACTCAAACCAATACAATTTACTCCCTGACTCAATCTGGAGTCCAAGGAGGTCCATTGATGCCATCAACATCCATAATTTGTCAAGTGTCCTGGACACTAAAGGAAAACTCGTCAATAACATATGTCAATACATATATATCAAATAACATTAAATCACAACCATCAACATCATCATAAAAATTCATTAGTGAAAAAAATAACCATGTACTATAATCGGATCACTTGCACACAAGTGTCCTCAAAGAAGAGAATGAATATATATATATATATATATATATATATATATATATATATATATAATTTTAAAATATTCATGTTGCGTTTGGCACAATGCTTGATAATATTGTAAACAATATCAATTATGAGAAGGTAGATTGAATGATTTTTCACTGTCTAACTTAGAATTGCAATTACCTACATTATATGTATTGCCTAGAATTAGTTATGGTTATCATGGATGCTATAAATTCTGAAGTATGTGTTGCCCAAGTACCATGGATACCTACATCAGTAGGTACTTCAATTTTGAGCCAAAATCCTTTATGTAGATGTAATTCGATATGACCCAGCCCATAGGAATTTTTTTGTATAACTTGATTTGGAATTTGTATTTATATTACTCAAATAAACAATCTACTAAACTAAACTGTAACATACATGGTTACATGTTTGTAGTTTATTTATATATAGAACTTGTGACTAACCATATAAGGTTATATACAATGAAGTCACCATTGTACATCAATAACAATAATAATGTATGTGTTGTCTCTTGAAACTTGTGATAACATGTTGCAGAAAATTGTTGTTGCATTGTATATCCTGTGTGTAGATGAGGAACATCCCAGAAAAATGAAATGAGGAGATGGTCGATGGATAAACCATAACAACCAAAGCATCCTATTATGCATTCAACAATTGTATGCAATACTTCAAGTGACTCGTTGATCGAATAACATATAATCAAATTTATATCTGGAACAACAATCACCATAATCAGATTTATAATGGTCAATTAACTCAAATTATAATCCAACAACCCAATCACACGATGGAATCGATGCACGTGAACTTATGAGTTACTTTAAACACTACATATTCAAATATGTTGATGTATCGATTGATTATATAATTTAATGGTTGGACATTGCAAAGACCAATTATATCATAGCAATGATACACGACCTGTGTTCTTGCATAAATAATTAACCCAATATTTCTTGAGTTATGAATGATTTACACCTTAGATAATAAATATAAAGAGTATAGTTTATATTTTAATAATGATTACTGAATAATAAGTGACATAAGGGTTATGGTTTATTGTATCAATTATTATTATTTATATATACATTGATAATTAATTAAGTTAATGCTAATTCTTATATATATATAAAGGTTTGTAAATGAGTATAATAAATATTAATATAATTGGATTATATATAAAATCATAATGACACAAGTGAAAAAAGAATAAAAGATTTAAGAGAAAATAGAAAAATAAATGATGAATTAATAGGGTCAAAAGTATGACTTAGAGTCATACTTGATATTTGAACTATTATGATGTGCATGAATAATTAATATGTAGCATTAAATAAAATAAAAATAAAAAAATTAATAAGAATGCTATAATGGTTTCTTCAGTGTTTTCATAACTAGTTTTTATTGTCCTCAGTGATAGTCGTTGATCAATGGGTGAATCTTCTACATAACTCTTTTCAGTAAATTGACATAATCTTGGAAGTGGTAAGAATTAATCTAAACTCTTATATTTGTAATATCACTTAGTTGAAGAAGTAAGTGAGAATTTAAGTATCTCAATTATAAATTAAATGTTCTTTGAAAAAAAATAAAAATTAACTTTGCATATTTATCTAAATTGTAATACTTTTTAAATTGAATTCTACATTCTATAATTCTGAATTATGTTGCTGAGCTGATGTTTCCTCCCGACTTCGAAGAATTTATAAGTGTCAAAGGCCTTGACCTTTGATATTTCTCTGAGTCTTGATGAGTTTGGATCTCGTCTGCATTTCCGATAACGTTATCTCTCTTGAGCTCTGGTAACGAAGTTAACCTCGACCATGGCGCACACTTGCGCTCTGCGTGCACCTTTGCGTTATTCCTCCTGAGCTTGTATACAACAATTCCCGATGCTATCATCATTGCTTTCTTGTTTGCCATCATTGCTGCCAATATGCCATCCTCGCTGCTGTTCTTTCCATCAATGACAAGCACACTCTGCCTGTAAATATGCCAACAGACTGGAGTTAAGGTAGTCTCACGTTGAAAAGATGGTCTTGGAAACAATTCATGCTATCTGATGACTTCAAAATTATATTCTTATTTGATTAAATATAATGATCGCATACACTAATCATTTATAGTATGTATTGACCCAACATATAATTGGGGGCAAGTGTAATATCCCCAAGGATGAGCCTTGTTGTAATCATGTTTATGAATTGTAAATCATGTATATGAATTGTAAATCATGTTTTATAGGCTGGTGAGCCAAGTATTGATAAGTTGGTGGCTTATGTGTTTATTAGGCTGGAGAGCCTAAGTATTAAGGTCAGGAACCTGATTTGGAATATGTAATTATGTAGATCATTAATATAATATAAACATCGTTGTGTGCCGACCGACCACGAAGAAAGAATGATGCGGAGCTAAGCTTCCACAGAATGGGTAAGGGAGAGGGGGATGAGAGGTAGGAAGATGGGCTAAGCTTGATGGCTTAAGTCCTTATGAATAATAATTTATTATTATTCCAAAGTGGTGTGAAAGGTATGTTTTTTTTTTCCTAAGTCCTGGGAGAGGCAATGCATGCAGCTCCAACATGTGAAAAATGGAACACATACTTGATGGAGTGCATGCAGCTTCATGGGCGACATGTGTTGGCCCAGGCAGATGAAATTTAACCCAAGAATTGAGCCATGAGGAGGGTTCGTCCTCCATTATGTCGTCCATTGTTTGAACCATGGGGAGTCAGCGTCTGATCGCTGCATACCTCAAATGGCTCTGAAAACCGAAATCGTGAGATCTCTGTGATCGACTAGTGTATTCTCGCAAATTCTGTCCAATCTCTGCATTTGGTCTCCATCATCGACCTCTGCATAATTTTCCTGTCACGCACCTTGAAAACCAGTGGAAAGCCCTGTGGACTGAGCCGTGTCTCCTGTGAACCCGGTTATCCATTCTGCAAATCCAAGTTCGTGCTTAACTATCTAGGTTGCTTTCGTCTGTGAAACCTTAGCATACTGTAATTTCCTATGCCATGTGTGTTATAGCTAGTGGGATATTGTGGCCACGCAATCCCTTGGTTGAGTGTGATTGGCTATCGTCATCCGTTCCTTGCTGAGCCTTGTTGTCCTCCTTGTGCTGGAACGGAGCTAAAGAAGCAGGTTGTCAGGCCTGTGTGCAACACTCTCTCCAGGTGAGAGAGGTGGTTGTGGTTGAAGACATAGGTTTTCAAGCCTGTGAGCGACTCTCTCTAGGTGAGAGAGTGCGCGGAGAAAGTGAGAACTCCTGGAAGGGGTCCTGTAGCTGCCACAGAGCTCAGAGAATTCCGGTCCGGCTTGTTTCTAAAGCCCAAGGCAAGGGAGGTTTAACAGCTGAAGGACTGTCTTGGTGACAACGAAGGTGTATACTCCTGGGGTGGGACAGGCATGTGGGTAATGAGAGTCTGTGAGCAGTGGGCATAAGTGGCTCCTGGGAGAGAATCTTTCCTCATAAATTGTGTGTCTTCCATTAACCTTGCCTAGTCTAGGATTCTCTTGCCCAGTGGAGCTTAGTCCCAGCTTAGGGGTGACCTACTATTGAGAGTCATGAACAACGCGGTCTAAGGCTGGGAGGTTCATGGAAGGTATGCACGCAGTTGGTGGTGTTACGCCAGTTTAAAAGATAAGTGTTAATTATGTACTTAATTTATATGTGACACATGTCTGTGTCTTGAAATGTTATCATGTATTCTGTTGCAATGATATTTATTGTTAACTCCATAAATTCTATATGTTAGCAGTAATTATATGTTTACTCCGTGTTAAATCATTTAACTTCATGTAAATGCATATTATCTAAGTTTGAGAATGTTTGACGCATAGTAGCGTTGCCCGACTGTGGGGTTGATGGCCGGGGACGTTACAATATGGTATCAGAGCATGGTTACAACACTAAGCCTGGATGGGCCATGTTAGTGGAAGTTGAAGCAAAAGTTTTGAAAAAATTGTCGTCGAAGTAGACAAACTTTGAGTTCAAATCCCATAGTTTCCACGCTAAGCCTGGATGGGTCGGATAAGTGGTCTTTAGACCTGAGATTTCGAGAGGAAATTGTGTCTGGAGGACTAATTTCAGACCTCAGAATGTTTTTGAGTGCCAAGGGGTTACTTGGTTGTGTTACGAAGCTCAGGAGGAGTAGCACTAGAATAAAACTGCAGTCGGCATGGTATTTGACCATAGAGAGAGAGCGCTCAACACTTGGGGTGTTGGAGCCGTAGGATCTGTTCGAACGGAACGGAAATTCAGTACAACTGTCAGATCTAGAGAAGGCACAGGAGGGATATCCTGGAAGCCCTTCGGAGTCTGGCAATTGGGAGAAGTGGGGTGCGTGGAGGCATAAACGCTTGAAACCTGTTGGCAGCCAATTCACATTTTTCATTGTCTCATAAGCTTCCTACACCAATGTTTCACAAATATTGATTTTTCGTCGCAAAATCTCAAATGAACGATGCCTTTATTCTTTGCGCCTTTTCGCACGCTTGTCTTCGCTAAGTCTTCACAATTGTAAGCATGAAAATTTCTCCTTTCGAGGTCATATTTCGATCATTACCTGAACTGCCAATACCTTTGTGTCATTATGCATATTGCGCTTATCTTTTTGTTGATTTTTACATGATCGGCAATGTCCTTTKWTTGGTTTTCATACTTCGATGGATTATATAACTCGGTTTTATTGAAGACATTTAGCCTTCGGATTCGCATCTTATGACTTGCCTAAAACATTGATTCATTAAATTGCGTCAAGGTCCTGATTTATCTTTTTTAATCCTTATTGTTGATCCTTGTCATGGCTCTTGGCATATCAATTTTATGTAATTTCGATTCGACACCTTAGTTAAACGTTTGTTTAATGCATTGACGAGAACATGATTGTAGGTTTTGAACTGCATGTCGGTGTTTGAACGATATGGTATAACACTCGCACACATTGGTATACTCATTTGACATTCTTAGATCGATTG
>JZKD02S0211100.1:9499-22060 GCA_000966675.3 Picea glauca
TTTGAAACCATGAGAAGTGAAAGGAGGTCCTCCATCTGTAACTAATTCTCTTGGCACTCCAAATCTAATGAAGATGTCTTTAAATAAGAAATTTATAACTGCTTCTTCGGTTTCTTTGTGGATTGCTTTGGCTTCCACCCATTTAGTCATGTAGTCTATACAGACCACTATGTAAACTTTTTGATTGGATGGGGGGTTGATGGGTCCTACATATTCTAAGGCCCATCTTTCAAATGGTTCAAGTACTATCTGGGGGTTTAATGGCATTTCATCTCTATGATTAGGTTGGCCTACTCTTTGGMAGCTATCACAGGCCCTGACATATTTCTTTGCATCTTTGAAGAGTGAGGGCCAATAGTACCCCATCCTGAGAATTTTGTGTGTTGTTCTCTTAGCAACAAAATGCCCTCCACAAGGGCCATCATGACAAGCTTTTAGTAGATCATACACCTCATCTTCTCTAATACACCTCTGGATTTCTTGATCAACTCCTGTATGAAAAAGACACCCACTTATCCAACTATACCGAACACTTTGATGAATGATACTTCTTTTCTCTCGGTGAGATAGGTGTGGTGGTAACTTCCCTGCAACCAAGTAGTTAGCAATGTCTGCATACCAAGGTGAGTGGGCAAAAACTGCAAATAAGTATTCATCAGGAAAGGAATCATCTACTGGGGTATCATCATCAGGTGTCAACAAAGAAAGGAAATCAGAAACTACATTCTCTTTTCCTGGTCTATCTACAATTGTGATATCAAATTCCTGCAATAATAGTAGCCATCTGGTGACTCTAGCATTTGTAATAGGTTTGTTCATTAAGTATTTGATAGCTGAGTGATCAGTATGGACAAAAGTAGAATAGCCAGTAATGTAATGTCTAAAATTATTAATTTCATAGATAACTGCTAAGAATTACTTCTCGATGACTGTACAATTGAGTTCAACAGGGGTCATATTCTTACTGATGAAATAGATAGCATAGGGGAGATGATTTTCTTCTTGTCCCAAGACAGCTCCTATTGCAGTATCTGAAGCATCGGAGGATATATGAAAGGGGAGTGTCCAATCAGGTCCTCNAAGGCTTAAACAGAAATTACACTAACACACACTATAACACTAATGGGTGAATCTTGTGAGGAAGGTGGGCCCTACCTTCTCACAAGATTCCCCTGAGACGGAAAGGCTAGAGAAGAGTGCTCAAAACAGTCTTTTATTCATCTATCAATGAATCACATTACAATTTGGAAAGTGTTGTACGTCCCTCTCTCTGAAGCTTCGTGTTTCAGCATCTGCGATCCTGGACTGTGTAACAGCTTCTGTGAATTGTTGTTTCAGCAACAAACCTCAAATGCTAATCTGCAGTTTGAACCATTTCAGCACTTATACATTTCTAATCAAAGGTTAAGTATGAGAATGATGTAAAATATTATGCAAAACATATTAAACGTATAGTAATGAGAAGGGACGTTGTATACCTTTGGGATGATCAGATAAAGTGATGATATGAGTTTAAATGTAAGTGAACAAGAGTGTAATAGTGGCAGAAAGTATGGGCAAAAAGGTGCATTGTGTGGTCCTAACAGGGCCTTCAAGCTTTCTGAGAAGTCATGGACTCTGAAATACTTCTTTAGTCCAAGCAGCCAGGCCTCCGCTTCCTCCCCCTTCTTTATTTCACCGTCAAAAGAGGGTGGTTTGGCCTTCTTGAATTCTTTGATATTATGACTTTTGGAATGCTTTTGCTTCTTCCATTTTCTTCGGGAATAAGAACTAGTCCTACTACTAGAAGATCCCTTCAAGTCACCAGTTTCCTTTCCAGAGGAATCGTCCGATGCTTGTCCCTTATCTTTGGGGTGGACCTTTCTCGAGGTGCTCTTCCCAGTGGACCTGACACCAGTCACGCGAACCAACGATAGACAAAGAAAATTCAAAGTCCACCAGTAAACTCTACAGCAAGACTGCATTAATTTTCATTTGCTTCTCTTTCTCTTTTATCAACCTCTCATTGTCATCCTTGCAGCTCTGTAGTTCAACCATGAGGTTCCTCACAGTCTCAGCTAGATCTGGAGGGGTCTCTACTGCTCTCCTTTCGTCAAACTCTTCATCTCTATTGTGGGATCATTCCCCCACTTCATGGTGCGTCACCATTCTATGCATCTGCAATTTCCCGCAATTGATCGTCCGCTTATGTGCAAAAAAAACACTTGTTGTTAGTCAATATTTATATTCACTCATAACCAGCGCATAATTCATATTTTTCAAATGCATACACACAATAGGAATTTTCATTCTTAACTTCGACTTTTGATAAAAGGGGTTAAGATAGAGGGTTACTCCTTTTAAGAGTACTTCAAATGGATTTTCTGCGTAACTCGTTCATGAGCCCAAGTAGGCCAAGTATTGTAACCATGCTCTGATACCAATTTGTCACACACCTACTATGACAACCTAGATTTTTCATCTTTTTCTTCGAGGGACAAAATCCTCGAATTTCTATGGGGCCTAGCGCAGACCATCTCCCTTCCCTTATCCTCCTCCAAGTGACCACAACCTGGCCTCAGCGCAAGTGCCTCTCACAACTCACAAGTTGGGAGTCAAGGCTCTCAACTCCTCTTTCACCAAACACCAATACCCAAGATGTGATACAGGTATGGCTCTCTCCTCACTAGCACCTGCTACATGTAATCGTAGGCTAGGCTAAACACTAACACCACTCGCAACTTCGCTAGTTGAGGTGTTGAGCCCTCGTGCTCCTCCTTTGCAAATCCCTGAGACGTGAGAGGTCAATGTTACGTGGACTCTTCCAAGCGACGCGTACACGCCACTTGTCTCCTCCATCGTACTCTGCTTATGATTTGTGTCACTGCCGCTCGTCGCACGAGACCTCGGCTCTCGGCGTTTCGCGACCCTGGCGATCAAGGGGCAACTTCTTCATCCTTCAAAACTCTAAGCCACGATAAGTCAACAATGGGTTGACTCTTTCCCAAGTGACAAGTGTCCACCACTGGTCACCCGCTTCCTAGGCTAAATACTAGCGCTACTCGCATCTCGTGACTTCGTGAGTTGGAGTGTTGAGCCCTCGATGCTCGGCACTTCGCGACTTCTATAGTCGAAGAGAGATTCTTTCAACCTTTGAACCCCTGATACGCGATACCATGCAGAGGTTTTGATCCAACAGTTCTCCCGTGGCTTGGATCCAATGATCATGATCACATCGCGATCTCGCGAATCGTGAGTTCATGTAGTCCTACCCTTGACCACCCCAAGTCGCGAGTCAATGAAATGATACTCTCATGCCTGTGCAAAGGCTAAGATCGATGGTCAATAGAGCTCCATCAGATCCTTTGATCTACTGTCCTGGATCCCATCGCTACTTGCAAAGGATGAAAGGTTCGAGGTGTTAATGCCTACGCTCCTTCTCTAGATCCATTGGTCTTAACAGATCTGGGGTATTTTTGAAAGGATTCCGATCGTTCATCTACCAAACAATAGGGTATTCTCTCTTTCTATAATTGGACCCGCTATCCCTTCTGATCTTGAATCACGAAATTCAACCTCTTGGAGCTTCAAACTCCCACGACTCTGAGACCTTAGAGAGCTACTCTTTCTTGCATAAGGTTTCCAGACCCAGATTGCATGAACCTTCAAGTGATTCTTGGACAATTGTCCCTGATCTTAGTCGAGTCTCTGGGTAAAGGTTCGGTACGGTTCCAAGGTTTATGGGGTAATCCCGGGGAAGAGTACTCCTGAGGAGCCTTCCCAGAACATTATGAGAGTCAAGAAAACAAGACGATTCTCGGTGGAGCGAACTCATGCCCCAAACTTAATCATTTGTACAGGAACCGACTATGGCATGTAAGTATACACATGCATCCATTATTTCCAGTCTAAAACACCAGGCAGTCATTCCAAATAGAAATCATTATGGGCATATAAACAGGAGCATGTATTCATGATATTCAATTCAAAATACAAGGCATAAAACACTTATCAGATCTACCAGGTGTGATGCAACTGCTGAGAGGGGTGCTCGTTTCCACCCAACCGTAGGCTCAGTGACTCCAAATGGATTTACCACTAGCCACCCCCGAGCTAGACCACGATGCTTTGAGGTTCARTCTCCTACTTCCAGCTYAAYRGAAGTCAAGGAYRAAGGTTACTCTCCTTCTCCTGATACAAAAAAATAATCCAGGACAAAGGTTACTCTCCTTCTCCTGATATTTAGAAATCCCTGCGTTTCCATGGTTTTCTCCAATTCTCTTTCGGGATCCCCGTCGTGCACGCTACTCTCCCTTGTCTAGCCCCTACCACACAATTCTTTCAACCTTTTTCTCTGTAAGATTGCATGTGGCGCGAGTTTCTTCGTTTGTGGTCAGGTCTGAGAGAAGTTATGGATGGGCGGCTCACCCCCATCCCCTCATTAACTCTTGAGGAGCCTCCCCACCTACCAATCTGACGGGAAATCCATTCCAGGGTCAAAGAGCTGCTTTGGTTTTTGAGCAAGTAAAAACCAGTACGGTACTGTCTCGATGGAAGTTAATGCAACCATTCCAGGTCCCTTCCACCACCTCTCATTAGCCATCGTGGTCTCTTTTAGCACATCCCCCTCCCAGCAGTCATGCAACACATATTCATAACATAATTTACATTCTTCAACCTTTTATGCAAAGGTCCATCAAATCAAACATTCACATCTTTGATTTTGCCATAGTTCTTGGCCAATATAGTTATTTTTACAGACTGGGGGAAACAGGGTGTTACAGTGATGCAGCTCTATACCATGTTGTCTTGCATCCTATTCAACCAAAGGTCATGTTGATGCAATCTTCGACCGACACCACTCCTATTTTGGGGAGTGATGCATCTCTTGACCATGTTGTATCACATCCTATTCAACCAACGGTTGAAGAATTGGTCATGCCGATGCAATATTCAATCGATGCCACTCTTCTCTTAGAGAGTGACAAGTCTAAGGAAGTGACATTGTCGATGCAATCTTCGGTCAATCCCACTCTTATTTTGGGGGGTGATGCATCTTTCAACCATGTCCTAAAAATTTCTAGTTATATACCTTCTTAACAAGGGAGCATTTCACTCCCTCCAAGTCCTAGGATGGTTTCCTTTGATTGGAATGATCTTGTAGAGCCTCACCTTCCTTCTTCTGCACCCTTCCAGATAATGGGCATTCATCGATGTATTGTAGATGAAGGATCATTTGCAAGTATTCTATCCTCCTCGACTTGGAAAGCTTTGGGTTCTCCCAAGCTTGTGGCATCTACTAGTGATTTGTTGGCTTTCGACAAAAGAACTACACGGAAGCCCTGACCTCCCCCTATGGGCCTGAGTAATTCAGTGTTTCCCCTTGAGTCTGATATTGTTGTTTGTGAGATCTCTAGCCATGGTATTTGTGATATATTGAGCCCTGGTTTCATAGATGTTGAGTTTCCTTTAGATGAGGCTATCCTTGAAGATATAATTTTGGATTTTCGACCTCCTCTTGAACTAGAAAGTTTACGTGTTGATTACCAAAAACTCCCTTGGCCTGGGCCTAGAAATGGGCTCCACCTAGGGAACCACTATGCATAAGCCGCAAGGATGTTGGGTCCTCTATACATATTGTACTTTATGAGTCTTGGTTAAGCTCTTTTATGACTCCCAAAAAATGAAAATATTGTCAAATGAACTTGTCTCTTTCACACTCGTTAAATGGTTTTGAAAGGACATATATTTTGGCATAAGTTTAACCCTTTTGCAAACCAATTAGACTACTTACGAAAAAGGAATACTCTAGTCACCATTGGCTAGAAGAGTTCTCCTGGGTATTATTTTATACTTTTTTAGGCCTAGGGGACTAACATCTATGAAAAATGACACTTGTTGAGTTAAGTTGTAATCGCATCTCATTATCATGCTTGCATTGTTGAGCCTATAGTCAGCTCTCGCTTTCTTGTTATAAGCCTCTTGCCCTGGCAATTCTCAGCATCAGCCAGGTAGTGTATTTCATATATCCTTTGCATCTTGACACCCTTTACCCTTAGAGGAAACATCTCCCTGAGTGTCTATGCCCTGCATGCATTCCCTTGCATTGAGAATAGGTATTTTCCACTACTTGGAACTAGTTGCTTACTCCCGACACTTGTTTCCTCTCATGTGTCGTAACATTTCCTTTACTATGAAAAAACCAAAAAAAAAAGTGTGAGAAAAGACTATTATCTCCTATCGGAAACAGTTGTGTCTCCTTTGAACAAGGCACAAACTCTTGAGTCCATTTCATCCAAGGTTTGGGTTTAGCATGACTTTAGGAAGTTGAGCTCATTACTTAGAGTCTACTCCTCTGAATGGTTACTTTTCCAGTCACTATGGAGATTTTTTTGATGCCTACTGTGTCACAAACTTTTGTCAATGATCAGTGTTAAGTCTATGATGCTTGAGTTATCCATATGTCTCATGCTCTTGTTCAAAGGAAGTATAAGCCTGGGTCGACCATTCCTCAGAACTCTTGACTTTGCATGTCAGCCATACCCTTAGTGAATTTCATAATCACATGAAGTTGTTGTCCTACCTTGCACCCTGGGCCTATTTTTCATCATCGGTAGGTAACCTTAAACCCAACAGATGACATCTCCTCAGTGTTCGTTGATGGGGGGGGTTCCCTTATGTTCAACGGAAAGATATCTATTCACACATTAGGATTCATGCAATGTCTTGGATTCCATTATCCCTATTATTTTTTTCCTCGCCTTTGTCAGCAGTATTCCTCATTGGTTGTTATTTAGAGGGTCTCTTTCATGTACTACTTGCATCTGGTGCATGCGAGAGACACACATGGTCAATGGTTTGTGAACATCTTATTTTTTCGAGATCCTCCTAAATTATCAAGCTATTGTTTTATACCATGTGTTGGATGATAAGAGATTCCTTAATTCTCTCCTTTCAGTGGGTCTCCTTCCACCGACTTCAACTCATCTATTCTAGAATCGAGATCTAGATTCCTATGAGTAACTAGAGGCTTGTAGTCATCAGTGACAGGTTCTCCCACCATCGATAGTTAGGAATACATCAATATCTCATGATTGATGGATTCTTCAAGTGTTCAACCTCAACACCCTTATTCACACTTGTTGAATGTACTCGGTGCCTTAACACCTACTTTCATTATTGGTGGGTTGTCTCGTGTTTGTTAATGGTATACCTTAATGATCGATAATCAAATGAAGTCTCATTGTGTTCGACTTCAACTTCTCTATTAACATAATGTAGACTTGCACCTTTGGCAGATAGTGTAGAAGACTTCCAGTTTACAGTAGCAACACCCCATATATGTTGCTATCTTTCATTGGACCAGTACCTGTATGACTTCCGTGATCATGGAATATCATATTGTACTCCATTGTATACGGATATCTTCAGTTGATTTTGAGACTGGACTCGATTGTGTCTTGTTCATGACTATGACAGCCTATGGCATATGTCCACTTTGTATTGCCTATTCATGGCCATGAACAACTATTTGATATATATCAAACTGGATCTGCAGTGTAATTCAGATTGACATCCATGTGTACAGATTCAATACTGTAACATCTCTAGATCTAATACCAATGAATTATAATGTAATTGTATAAATGTGAATTAGGTTGGTGAGATGATGCATTGGGGTGAAGAGTCTGTATTGATCTAATGTGATCGGGGGCTAAATTGCATGTTATGAACATTGATTAATTAATAAAATGAATAATCATTGGTAGAAATACGAAAGAAATGAAGAACTATGGGGGACTATGATTCCATAATAGAGAGGGGTCCAAGGGGGAATTATTCATGGGTATTAATCCAACCCACATTCCTGAAATTATTATCTTTGTGTATAACCTTCTATTTGTTGATTGAGTGTGTGAGAGGCCAGTCATTAAACTCATGTAAGAGGGTGGGAGTGAGTGGTCACATCCCATAGTTATTGGAGAGCATGGGTTGAAGTACAATCATCCTTAAGAAGATTGTGAGTCAAGCAAGCAAGGGGAAGAGGAAATGTGTATGCAGATTTGGGATATTTTTTACATGGATATTTTGGGCAACAAAAGGGGGAGCAGAGGGTTGGGAAGAGGACCAGCCATGGTATACTTGAGAGTAGCCATTGTTTGGTTGAGTTTTTATGCTGGGATAGGGGCCTATGTTCTGGTGAATTGGGTTGTAAGCTTGTGGTGTGATTTCTTGTGGAGGTAATATCTCAGAGCCTTGTGAAGGATGTTGTGAGAAAATATGAAACAACCGAGAGTTCCTAGAGTTCCCAGCTAAGGGATTACTGGCCACCCGAATGTATCAATGTCCCTAATAAACAAATGGTACGAATATGAGTAGTGAAGGGGGTACATTCCTTGGGTTGTGCAGGTTGTGGGGAAAAGAGAGAGTTGGAGGTTTGGAACTGTTGCGAACCTAGAACCTAGGTTTAGGGCTACTCTATGTGGAGAGTGGATATCTAGTGGGCTGGATCTCCTTGTGGACTCATAGCCTCAGCTCAGGGGTGGCTTGTTGATGAGAGAAAATGATCAGTAGTGCCTATGGTTGGGAGGTTCATCCTTCGGTTGTAGCCAGTTGGTTAATCATTAACAAATAAGGTTTATGTTTTTTTCTTATGTTATTTCCATTGTGTAAATGGTTTACATGAGTGTTGTGTGTTTATTGTTTTCTTGAATAATTATATTCATGTTTAATATATGTTGCTAGATGCATTCAGAACTGTGGTATCAGTCCATTGGTCAAATTGTGTGTGATTTGTGGCTAGTAATCTACAAGAATTTAATTAGCAGTAGATATTAATAAATTAATGAGTTTCCGCACGCATTGTTGCTTAGATGGAGGCTAGGTACGATACTAAAATTGTATCAAAGCTGATAAGAGAGAGTTTTTGCATGGCCTGACCAGCTTTGGTGGCTGGGTACGTTACAAAGTGGTATCAGAGATGATAAGAGAGATATTTTGTGTGATGTGACCAACTTTGGTGGTTGGGTACGTTACAAAGTGGTATCAAAACCCATTTTTCAACATTGAGCCTGGATGGACCAATTAGTGGAACGCAAAAGTGAAAATTATTGCTATGTAGGAAAATTGTTTGACATAATGCCGGTAAAAGGATGTCTGAAATTCGTTTGTTGAAATTATGACAGTAAGATTGAGAGAAATTTCATGGGTAATGTGAATAATTGAGCCCCTTTAGAAATTTCGAACATAAGCAAATCGAAAAAAATTGGGTATTTCTCCTTATGATGACGTCGGCATGACGTGGAGTCCACATTTCAATTGACATGGTAGAAGAAGGACGTGTGTTTCCATGGTGGCAGGTACATTTTGGATGGGATTACAGGATTATGCATCCGTGAGTGTGTGAGTTCGTGAGTCCGCGAAGATGAAAAAATGGCTAAGTGTTGGGACTTATTATGAGTTTGTGAGTCTGTTAGTCCATGAATCTGCGACGAAGTGGAAAAATGACTAAGTGTTGAGACTTCTCGGATAGACTTATGAAAGAAATGTGACAAGATTGTGAGACTGTGAACTCGCAAGTCCGAAGAAGTGGAAAAATGACTAAGTGTTGAGACTTTTTGGATGGACTTATGAAAGAAAGGTTAAAATATTGTGAGTTTGTAAGTCTACGAGTCTGAAAAAGTGGAAAAATGGTTAGGTGTTGAGACTTTTCGAACGGAGTTATGAAATAAAAGTTACAATATTGTGAGTTTGCAAGTCTAGAGAAGTGGAAAAATGACTAAGTGTTGAGACTTTTCAGACAGATTTATGAAATAAAGGTGACAATATTGTGAGTCTGTGAGTCCGTGAGTCCGAAGAAGTGGAAAATGACTAAGTGTTGAGACTTTTTGGACGGACTTATGAAAGAAATTGTTACACCTCAATATTGCTCGCTTTGATAAGTGTCGCATGTTCCTCACAGTTGTCGCAAGTGTCGCATGTTGTTCAAAAGTGTCGCAAATGTCAAACAAAGCATACTGTCATGATGACGACACTAAGGAGACACTCAGAATACCTCAGACACTTGATTTAGAGGAAGGAGAATGATTAACTGAGGTCAAGAATATTGTTTCCACCTGAAAGGAGCTCTTAAACTAGGGTTTTAAGGGAGAGCGCTCCCCTACATCAGCCTTAGGAGCGCTATCTCTCCCCTACAAGGTGTTAGGGAGCGTTATAACACCAAATCACCCCTATGAAGGAGTGCTACACATCCTTGAAGTGCTGGCACTCCCCTTGATCCTACTAGGGAGCGTTATAGCACCTTGATGCCCCTTTTGAGGGAGCATTGTCTAATCTAGGCAGTGGTTGATCTATTGAGGAGAATAAGGGGAGGATCTTTCAAGTTTGGAAGGTAGTTCCATTCGAATTCTTGGTTCAATCAGAAGATCCCTTATCTAAGGAGGAAATTCCTCAACCTACTATAAAGATACCTCAAGAGGTTAAGCCTCTCTTAACCTATATAAGCAGGCTCTATGATGGTGGAAAAGGGAGGAAGAATTGCAAGCATGAAACCTATGATCTCATAGGAAACACACGGTGAACTGAAGGAGAGTGGTCAATGAAGCTACTATCATCCAGGTCGTGGATATTTTGAGCAAGGGTTAGACAAAGGGGACTTGGCGAAGCTGTCGCATTCGCATCTACGATTGTAAGTAACTGTTGTCGTTGTTCTCATTAATATGACACGCTTGGCATGTTTCTTTCTAGTTTGTGTCTGATTTTACATGGACTTATCGTTGATAGATAGATCTTTTTTCAAGCTAATATCAATAGAGTAGGAAGTGGTCGTACTATTGTTTGTCTATAGGACTCACCGAGGAGAAAAAGATTGGAGCTCAACTCGGAGCATGTAGGGACAAGCGTCGATAAAAAGGTACTTATGTTCTCTTTCCTCCTCATGCATTAGTTTGTATATATCTGAAAGGAAGTCAGTGTCCACGTTAAGCACTTTCTATCTTAGAGTTAAGGGTCTAGCTATTTGAGGCAATCTACCTGTCTGCAGGGACATTTTCCTACAACAGAAACTGGCGACTCCACTGGGGAGTCCTCGAATCGAAACCTTTTTGTTTTGATTTCTCCTCATAGACCTTGTCTCACACCTTGATTGTTCTCAAACCTGGTTCACCCCCTTTTGATTAATTTCATGAGTTGATTGACTCCCTACCCCATCACACTCAGCTTGATTGACAAGACTAGACTGCAATTTTTGGATTTTTTTGACATTTTAAGAGATTTTTGAACCTGGCGCCCCTGTGGCTATGTTAATAGAGCGCCAGCGCTCCCTGACTGCTTTGCACAGAGTGTTATAACGCTTGGTGTCATTTACACCAGAGCGCCAGCCCTCTTTTGGCGGAAAAACTTTCCAGAATTTCTCTTTTCAGGGTTTTACCTCTGTGGTTCACTTGCTGGGCCTCTCTGTGAGTCAATGCTTCTTCCTTTTCAACTTTGACATCCTTTCTTATGAGGAACAAACACCTTGTTGTTTAGATTTTGTAGCCTTCTTCACTATTGTTTTTGAGTTTTTCTGTTGTTTGGAGTTTTGAAACCATTGCACTGTCTTTCTCTCCTTTTTGACTGAGCGAGAAACTCTGGTGAAGGACATCAGAAGCCTATGAATCTTTTTATTTGGTTCTAGTTAAGGTCACTGTTCTTCGACATTTATTTTGGTGTGAAGTTCTTGATTTTTCTTTGGTTTTTTCTTTTCTTTCGCTTCTTGTTTTGATCACAACGAGAGGGTGTATTGTTTGTACGAAACTTGCTTGTGTTGGTCTTATTTTCATTGATCCAAAAAGATAATTGGCAGGACAAGTGTTGTTTCGAACTAATAATTATTCACATACAAACAATAAAGAGATTTTTTTTTTTTATCTTCATGATTGATTTTGCATATTAGAAGGTATTTCAAAAATTTTTAGCACCACATCGGATTTGATTGAAGAAAATTCATTCGAAGACATTCCTTATTAGTGCTTGTTAGTGAAAAGAACTCTCTCTCTCTACAGTAAATAGATGTTCATCGAAAAGAAATGAATGCTTATCATCTTTAATGAATTTTTTGGAGACTGAGTCATAATTCCATCTGTTTCACTTCCATGCACCCCTTTTGAGTAAAGAACAGCTATAAAATGAACGCTAATTAAAAATTATCTAGAACATTTTCTTTTCTAGGATCCTCCACCAACAATAGACTAGGCTTAGTACTTTGGATTAGGCTGTGAGCATAACTCTCCAAAGTTTTCAAAACGAACATTAGCATCATGATCTAGGGAGAGTCAAATCCAATTATCGTATAAGTCTGCCTAGGATCCCCCTCTCACACAGGGGTTACACACGAGATCGCATTCGGGAGAGCTACAGAGATTATCCCTCCGTGGTTTGACTGATTGTAGTGGTCAGATCGTATTATGGGGATCGCTTAAAGGTAAATCCACAATTACTGAGTGGAATCCTTTCAAGTTGATTTCGGGCTAGATACCCTGCTCGTACGTTCGGATCGGACTATCGACTGTACCTGCCCAGGGGCTGACTGTGAATTGGTAAACT
>JZKD02S0211111.1:9901-22060 GCA_000966675.3 Picea glauca
TATAACTATTTTTATTAATATTTCTATTTTAAATGTGAATGTCATTATAATCTATTTTTAATGTGAATGACAATACGACATTATAATCAATTAATACATAATAATCCATTTTTATAATTATATTTATATTTTAACCCTGGATTACAACATGAAGTTATAAACAATTAATATATAATAATCCATTTTTCACAATTATCCCCAATAAAACTTTGATAGGCGCTATGTTTGATTGCACATGGCCAGGGTGAGGTTGATTTGTCTGAATCATCACCATCACCCGGATCGTATATATGATGTCGAGAGGGATCACAAACCATCACATATAGATTGAGAGGTCGAAGAATTAGATGAAATTATGATGGCTCACATTGCTTTATCAACTTCGTCTAATTTGAACGACAACATATATTCCATCCCTCGATGCACGAGTAAGCATCACGGAAATTTGTGGAACGCTGATCTCATAGAAGTTATTCACTAGCCTTTTGGGATACCAAAGGTCTTTAAAATTATTTTTTATTTATTTCAATGTAACAAATATTTAACACATTATATTTGTTGTAAACATCTATTATATGATTTGAATCAATCTACTAAAGTGTTGAAGAGATAATAATAGTTATTAACAACTCTCAATTTTTTTCACTTTATACCAAAAGACACTGTGTGGCTCTATTTCAGTTAGATTCTATTGACATGTTGCTTTTGTGGCTCTATTTAAATTAGATTCTATTGACATGTTGTTTTTGCGGCTCTATTTAAGTTAGATTCTATTGACATGTTGTTTTTGCGGTTTCCCATTCTAGATCTAAACAAACTTGTAAATCATCAATCACAAATTAAATAATATATGAATATTTAATAAATATTAAATGTGAAGTGATATTAAGTTTGCCAAAGAGGAAGTGATATTATGATTACTATAAATCATTTTGTATCCACTTTTTGAAAACCACATTTCAGATCTAAACAAATTTGTAAATCATCAACCGTAGATTAAAAAATATATGATTATTTAATAAATATTAAATGTATAGTGATATTGAGTGCACCATTGAGGAAGTGATATACATTGAGGAAGTGATATACTGTTTACTATAAATTGATTTTGTATCCATGTTTTGAAAACCACATTCTAGATCTAAACAAACTTGTAAATCATCAACCACTGATTAAAACATATATGAATATTCAATAAATATCATTGAGGAAGTGACATTTGTAATTTAAGTAAATCGATTACAAATATTTGAAAGAGACAGTGAATGCATGGATGAGGGTCGACCATTGAAGACACAAGGAACAGTGAATGCATGGATTTGGGCCGACCATTGAACAAATCTCGATTCAAAACCTAAAACATGAATTTAACATAACATCTCAAATAATCTAGAAATTATAATGGAAGGAAACTAATTGCAATTAAAAAAAAAAAAATGTTTTTAAAAAAAGGATGTTATCTTGTCTTGCTTGATGCTTTTATTTGATACTCTTCTTCTGAGTTTGATATGTTGTTCTATCTCTTTTTCTCCAAACACATCCAATCCAAAATCGTTCTCTTGCTTTTACTAAAAATACATATAATCCATCCAAAATTCCTCTGCAATACTGATGTGCATATTGTGCTTATAGGTATATGAAAGAATGTCATAATATGAAACGACAAAGTTCTGGATGCATTCAATATGGAAAATGTGGCGCCTTCCTCCCATAAATTTAATTAACTTTAAATTGGAAAATGTGGCGCCTTAGGTATATGAAGCACATGTCTCATAAATTTAAATAATTTTATTGGAAAACTTCACATGCATCCAATGTAATCAAGCGCTTATTTCACATAAATAAAATAAATAACTTTAAATTGGAAAACGTGGCAATAGGAATTTAAAACGTGGCAATAGGTGTTTGATACATGTAATGGAGTTGAATTAGTTTCCACTAATCATTCAAACCTGGAAATCATATAATGCTACAGTAATTTTTAAATATGATTAGATAAATGTTAAAAAGTAAACAAGTTAACAGATACATTCATAAATGTAAGGAAGTTATGAATAGTAAATCTCATTCACTGATTTGGAAAGACGACCAAGAGTATGCCATCATCTTCAATTGCTAGCCATTAATCATATTTATTTTTTATTTACATATTTTTTATTTATAAAATTTTCATGCAAGGAAAGTCTTATAGGTAATTACTAAAACTGTTAACATCTCATTAAAAAATAATGTGATTTTTCAGGTTGTTAACACAATTTCACTTACACATCTCATAGAAAAAAGAGATTGTAGGCTTCTTCATCAGAGTGGATGTGTCCAACATGATAAGTTGAAATAACAACTGCAACTTTCCAATACATATAAGC
Source organism: Picea glauca (assembly GCA_000966675.3). NCBI lineage: Eukaryota > Viridiplantae > Streptophyta > Pinopsida > Pinales > Pinaceae > Picea > Picea glauca. Next base: position 12,268 of record JZKD02S0211111.1, read on the forward strand.
TCAAAGCCATTACAACATATTCATTATGATCTTTATTCATGTCATTATTAAAATTTAACTTTGGTGGGAAGGATAACAACATTCATCACAACCATTCAAACTACACTCAATTGACAAGCCTATTAATATTATTGTGTAAATAAAATTTATTATTTATAATAATATGTTGGTAGATCATAAAGGATAAAATTGTATTTTTGTCATAATTTTTTAGTTTTAAATTATTAATTATCTTTTAATATTTAAAGTGAAGAAATTCTTAATTAATAAAAAATTAAGATTAGATCATGTTGCAAGATTAAAAAATTGCTTTAACCAATATTAATATCTATTAAATACTCAATATCATATCTAATTACCATTAAAACTCTTAAAAAAAAATAAAATTACTTAATATACTTAATATTTAAGTCCATACATTAACTTTAAAATAAGTTAATTGCAATTTAATAGTTAATTGCAATTTAATTTCATTCACATTAAAAATTACTTCTATTTCCTTTTCTCTTCCTTTAAGCTTAGTTTCCTTTTATTTATGGTAGTTTCGTAGAGAGACCTCATTCGCATTTTCGTGGAGAATCGCATTCATCAACCTCTCCATCTCCACATCTATCTTAGGTAGAGATTCATTAACCTTAGTTTCCTTTTATTTATGGTAGTGTCGTAGAGAGACCTCATTGGCATATTCGTGGAGGATCTCGTTCATTAACCTCTCCATCTCCACATATATCTTAGGTAGATACTCATTAGGAGAGGAGAGGAGAGGGAGGTCCCCTACAGGTGTGTTTGCGAAAGTAGTTTCACTTTCAAAACATAAACTAACATAGCTAAATATTCCTGATGGATTGGTTGCTCTCATAGTTTTTAATAACGTTCCATTAATGAACTAAACAATTTTTATATAACTACCATAAACAGTTTTTGACTTAATAAAGGAAAGTCACAATATTTTATAAGAGTAAACCTGATTTTATATAATATATAGAAATAACGAAGTCATCAAAACTTATTTTATTTCCTACACAAATTCAATTCTGTATATATATTGAATGGAGTATAATGTTAATTCTGTATATATATTGAATGGAGTATAATGTTAATAGTAATTGTAAATGGAATGTGTTGTATTTTTGGGTTCTAATTTCTTTGTCATTATCTGTCATTTTTTTTTTATCCTTTTCATTTAAATTGTTTATTTTTTTTAAATTAAATTATTTATTATTTACATAAAATATTAATTATTTTTTATCCTTTTCATTTAATTTTTTTTTTTTTTTATATAACTACCATAAACAGTTTTTGACTTAATAAAAGAAAGTCACAATATTTTATAAGAGTAAACCTGATTTTATATAATATATAGAAATAACGAAGTCATCAAAACTTATTTTATTTCCTACACAAATTCAATTCTGTATATATATTGAATGGAGTATAGTGTTAATAGTAATTGTAAATGGAATGTGTTGTATTTTTGGGTTCTAATTTCTTTGTCATTATTTGTCATTTTTTTTTTATTTTTTTCATTTAAATTGTTTCATTTTTTTTTAAATTAAATTATTTATTATTTACATAAAATATTAATTTTTTTTTAATATTACTATTCAAAGTAGAAGAGTTAATAAACAATAATTAAAATAATTTTAGTTGTTTATTTTTTATATTAAATCAAGAAATTATTATAATTAAAAAAATATTTTATTTGTGAAATCACACATATAAAATGTTTTATTTTTTTATAGTAAGAATTTTTATGGTTTTAATGGTACACACATTTAATGTAGTCAAATAGACTTTTGGTAGAATAGAGTCGCAACTTCATGAACAATAAAAGTTCCATTGATCACAAGCTTGATATTCAAAATCTAGACTTTTGGTAGAATAGAGTCACAACTTCATGAACAATAAAAGTTGCATTGACCACAAGCTTGATATTCAAAATCCATGGAATAAAAGATGTGATTAAAAAAAAACAAAAAAGTTAATAGATTTCATTGATCCCCATATCTATTTATACATCTTTCCACATAACAGTTGCATTGACCACAAGCTTGATATTGAGAATCTAGGTAATAAAGAATGTGATTAAAAAAAACATAATCAATGAATTTCATTTATGCCCCATGTCTATATATAAATCTCTCCACATACACCCACACAATCACAATCACATAGATATGAGACTAATAAATCTCACAACACCAAATCATTTAAACAATTCAATAAAATTAATATTAACATAAGTGAAGATAGTACAACCTCCAAAATTTGAATAATTTTATAAAAACAAGACTTTAATCTCAAATATCTATGCAAAAATGAATCTTCAAATACAAAAAAGTACAGAAACCTTGATCATACAAGTCCCTCAAACACTAAAAGCCCACTTTCACTGTCGAACATGCCCCACATAAAATGGGAATCTTCATTAATCTCTCTTCTTCCAAATCCATTATCCACATAGAGGATTAATGCTATCGATCCTAAGAAACTACGAAGAGAAGAGCGGTGGAGTTAAGGAGGTAAGTTGTACAAAATCAAAGAGGTTATTAGTTGCATAAGGAGGTTATGCAGGAGGTTATTCGCTGCATTTCTATTTTTTTTTTTTCTTAGTGTTAGAATGAAAATTAAAAGGATTTTTCAAAAATAATTATTTTATTTCAATATAAATATTTTCATATAAAAATTTTGAATACAAATTATAGTAAAGTTTAAAATTTTTAATATATTTTATATTATATCATATAAAATTTTTGAATACAAATTATAGTAAAGTTAAAAAATTTTAACACATTTTATATTATATCTATGAAATATGTTAAATTTTAAAATTTCAATATATTTCATATCTAAACACCTTATTATAATGAAAATATTTTTTTATCTAAATTTTATATAAATTAATATTTTTCAATAAATCAAGCAAACAAAATGCAAGGCATATATATAAGATTCCCTGTGCAATTTACTATACCATGTGCAAACTAATAAGCTTCTTTTAAAATTTAGAAGTGACAAACTAATAACCTTCTTTTAAAATTTAAAGATAATAAATTATATGAACATATATATAATATTCTCTGCAATTTACTATACCATGTACACACTAATAACTTTTTTTTTTTAAATTTAGAAGTGGCAAACTAATAACCTTCTTTTAAATTTTAGAAAATTTAAAAGTGAGTAGAATGGAGACAAACTTTTTTATATCGCAAATTCGCTCTGATTGTTTGTCAAGTTCTAAATCTAACAATGTAGGTGCAACAATCTAGGGCCATTCGTGACCATTTGACTAGACAATTGGAAGGAAGGGGACCTTTGAGTTTGTAATTTTCTCCACTAAATGGACATACTACAATGCCTAGACCATGGGAAGAAATAGAGCATTTGAGTTTGTAATTTCCAAAACTAAATGTACAAACTAAAATGCTATTAAGAGAAGACAAAAACAAGCATCAATTTGTATACGACCGGCATTGTTATATTTATGTTTAAATGTGAAATTTTGTTGATTTTCTCACAGTGCAAGTAATATTTGGCTCCATGTTCAAATTTAGCAAATTTAATATTTGGCTCCATGTTCAAATTTAACAAATTTCCATATAAAGCTTAAATTTATCTTATTTATTGTTTGGTACTTGTTTTCGAATGTCCAAGTTGTTTTAGATTTTTGGGAAAAAGGTGTTAAAAAAAATGAAATATTATTATTAATATGTATTTATTTATTTATTTATTAAAAATATTTATTTTTAATTTTATTTAAAAATTGTTTCTTTTTATGTTTCAAAATATTATTATGGTCATGTATTAGTTTTTGTGAAAATTAAATATTGTAAATAATTAATCCAATTATTATGAAAAATCATAATTTGATATTGAAGATTTGAAATATAATAAATTTTTATATTAAAAATGAATTCATTTTTTAATATCCAAATTTATTGAAATAACAATTTAAACACTTTAAATTTGAAATTTAAAAATTTCGATCAAATAAAATAAAATAAAAACTACATTCTAAAGATAATTTGATTTGCTACATACAAAATTAGACTTAACTTATGCTCTAAGTGCTATTATTGTTTCATTAATATTTAATTTGTTCAAATGTAGTGTTATGCCTATGTAGATTACACATGTACAAGGGAGTCCTTTAATGCTAAGGATGGTGAAATTTTTAGAAGAATGAACGATTTCATGGTTTTAGATTCTCTAGTAAGAGGGAAAGATGTCATAGCTTTCAAGCATATTCAAAAGGAAGTGTTTTATAATAGGATTTTATAACTCTCAAGCATATTCACAAAGGGTGTATTTTATATAATTTGGTGTCTTTTATATTAGTTGGGCTCCCAATTGGGGTGTTTATTTCCTATGGAGCAATGGAGGAGGGATTACTTAACAAAAGGGAATGTTTTATAGTTCTAACATGTTTTTCTAAAAATGTGATTTCATAGATGTGTTATGTTTTTACAAATTGAGTAATTTATTGTACATAGAGTTAGGAATTATTATAGATGAATTTAATATGAAGTATTAATGTTCATATATTGTAATAGGACCAAGAATATAGAGATATTTAGCCAAAATAATTATTTCATAACTTTGATACATCTTTATAAGTGGGTATTTATTTTGATTAAATTTAATTGCACTTTTAAGAATAAAAATTATAAAATTTAATTGTTAAGGATATACTTCATCACACAACAACATAATTTAAATTCAACAACTTGAGTTAAATTAAAACCTTTATAATTATTCCTATTAATTAAATTTAAATTTGATATCAATGGATGTTAACCACCACCATCATCATATTAATATATTATTAATTAGCTTATAATTATAAAAATGGTTATATTTATTTAGCTTAGTGAAATAATTAGTATATTATTATTATTTTTTTATCCACTCAAAATATTTTTTTTTGTAAATTAAAATATAAATTACCTTGCCATAGAAGAAATCTTAAGTGTCGAGATATACATTATAGCAAGCCACTTGTTTTTCCACCTTAGTGGAAATGAGAATGCGTGAGCATGACAACTATTCACAGTTCCAAAACTTAGGGAAAAATTGACAATTGTTGATATACAAACTTAGGGAACTTGCCACTTGTTTTGCCACTCTCGTGGAAACCAAAACAAGCGGTGGACAAAGTGCCATGACTGCCCATGAGACTTGAGCCTCTTGGACCTTAACCAGAGACTAGCATAGGCAAAATTTGCAAAAAAAATCGCCATTAAACCAAAGAAAAAAATCTGTGAGAAGGATATGCATGTGGCGAGCCTAGGCATCCATCTTGATAGAGTCTGAAGGTGAAGTGTTGACAACACGTTGGGAAACGACTCTTCTCAGGCTCGCTAGACATCGAATCATACAGGGCGTCTGAACGTTTGCTAAATAAATCCTGGCAGTGATGCTGCTTGGCCAGGTCCTTTCTCATCTCAAAGATTAAAACCAGGTGGTCTTCTATGAGTCTATATGATTCTGGAACTGGGTGACTATGATCCTCTTGATCCTAGTTTTCCTCCAAAGTGTCAACGATAGAGTCAAAGGCAACAGTAGAGTCTGTGACGGGGTCTTCTTCCATGGAGGCATTGGAATTGTGCCTTGAGTGGTCCTCCAGAGGTAAGGCTTCTTCTTCCACCAAGAATCTCGTTGCAAATGACTCCTGAAATGGACTAGTGGTGCAAGTGGGGTGGTTGAAGGAAGAAAAATGAAATAATTTCGCCCAATTGGGCAGAAGTTCTTCTTCCACTGAGAATCCCCCTTAGAGACTCTCAGTGTTGGGAGGACGTGGCTCCTAATGAGGCTGCACGAACCAATTTTTCCTAGAGAAACCCAGATGGTCCTTGTCTGGAATTGGAGTTCAAGAGGTAAGTCTCGGGCCATGGTGAGGCCAAGGCTCTGAAAGAGCCTGCACACACCAGTTCCTTGAAGAGCCCAGATGGTCTCCTCCTGACGTGAGATCTCGAGAGGAAGGCCCTGGGAGGTTGTGTTGTCCAAACCTTCTATAGTAGGTTGTCCCTCATCAGGGCTTGCCTCGTTCTCATGGCATGGCCATGCAGGCACCAAACAAGCAGAAAAATCGGTTTAGCAGGATGAATCTCGGAGAAGAATTAACAGAATGAAGGGCTTTGGGCCCAAGTGCCTCAGATAACACTTCTCGCACAGTGAAAAGACCAGGAGGGTAGAGGCATTGATGACTCTGGTAGTCATTAGTGCAGGTGTGATGACAATCTAAAAAATCGTACTTAAGTCGAGGAGCCAAGCTTGGGCTTCCAATAAGGCCCGATGCACTAAGGCTTGGCTCTTATGCATGAGAAACATCATGACTGGACAAGGAGGGAGGGTGGCAGCTAGGGGCTTTAACTACCCTCGTGTGGCCCATGTGTCACCCCATCATGAGATTTATCCACACAATATATAACACCAATGTTATTTTTAAATTCCATCATCATTAACAACTTCATTTAAGTTTTTAAACTAAAATCATAACTTAACTTAAAGAGTAAACCAATTTCAAATAAAATTAATTTAATTTTAATATCTTTATAATTCCAATTAATAACATTAATATAAAAACTTTCTTCAATTTATTAAAGCATTCTCATTCACACACTTAGAGATAGGGTAATAATAATATACTATTACGGACAAAAAAAATTCAGTACTCTTATCGTCCTAACAGCGTAATGACAAAATTAATGATATAATATTGCAGACTATCAATGGGAGGGTTTGCCTCCCTTCATTCAAACTTTCAACTGGATTTCAATATCTTCTGTGTAGTCATTTATATTCTTCTCGATGTTCTGTTCGATCGATTCTAGCTCCTGACCTGCATCCACCATTGCAGCCTCAATTCGCGGGTTCGTTTTGTGGCGATAAATGCAGTATAAAACCATATAACCCAACCCCAATGGCACTCCAACAATGTTTGGCACCTGCGCGATATGAAAAACAGGAATATCAAATATCAAATTCATCCAGAACTTGATACAACTGGATTTGTTGATAGTGGAGGGTGATATAAAATCTTGACATGAATATTCTCAGATGAAGTAGTAAAAGCCATTTATTATGATACATATATTACCATGATGATAATGTCTCGGCTGAGAGCGCCATACACCATCCACAACAAACTTCCGAGGAAAGCGAACAGGGAGAAATAGACGCTGGGCATGAATTCCACACTCTTGGTCTGAATTACCAGTCTCTGAATGTATGTTGAAGCAGAGTATGGAAATATAAAAAAAAAACGTGCTTAAAACAAACATCATTAATTGAAGAACCCTAAGGTATGTAAAGAATGTTGTTACCGAAAATCTAATACAATCAAGATCTTACAATTCGAGATAGAGGAGAAGCGTAGAGAATAACAGTGGCCACCATTCCTGCTGTTCCTACAAACATCTTCTTATGGTTGTGATCATGTACAGCAAAAAAAGAAGATATTGCAATGGCGCCAAAAACCACCAACAAGCCAACAACCATCTTACCGATATTCCTCTGCAGACAGAATATATATAAACAGCTTATCCACTGGCGAATGCATGCTAGGAATTATATTCTATTAAAAACAAGTCACTAATTAAGGCAGAGAACTTAAATTAATATTATTTGCAGAGGAAATATGATGAGACAATACTTTGGGTTTTGGTGGAGCGAAACGGAGATAGATGCAAAGGAAGCAGCACTGTAGAAGCAGGCCAATGCCATTGACAACCATAACAACAACGTTATCCCACCCATTGCTGATTAGCGGCGACCCATACCATGTGTATAAAAGACAGTTGAAGAGGGCTATTGCATACGGAAAGCCTGAGAAATTCCCAGTAGTTCTCTTCTCTATCACCCTCTTGAACGTGGTACTGCTCACGAATATTACACAATAAAATTTCAACGTCATACATATATTATATTCAGTACTGAACCTGTTTTTAAATTTCAGTTTATTAATACATGAGAATAGGCTGAGGGGAATACTTACATTGATGCACCATACATAAGCAAAGCAAAGCAACTTCCTGTAATTTCAATTTCATGTCAGATAAATCAGTTAACATAATTAATATTTTGTTCATCTACAATCTACTATAAAAATCAAGTCTAATATGATCAGATGAATTCAAGGTTATGCTCAGGATATGGTAGATTTAACGAACCTAAAACGCCAACCCCCAAACGTACAAAGTTATTCATCATTTCTTTGTTCTCGAAACGAAATTAACTTGTTCGTTAAAACAAGAGAAAGGACAAAGAAACCACGTCTCTTTGTCCAACAACGGAAATAAGAAAAACGCAATGTCTCTTAGCGAGAGGGTGGCTTAAATCCTTTGCTTATAGCATCGAACCTGATGAGCTTAACCCGATTCAACTGAAAGCGATGGACAATTCATATTCAGTGACAGATATGGAGTATACGGGAAGAGCGAAGACGGTGACACTGTTCTGACAATGAATACTAATTATTAATTAATTAATAAGAAGCGTTTGAAATAAATAAAGAGGGGTCGTGCGGGAGTAGGAAACCACCATCAACATTTTGTTTCGACACCTGCGGGGAAACTGAAAAATCTCAGGTGTCAAAAATCTCAGCATGAACCTTGAGATTTTTCAGTTTCCCCGCAGGTGTCTTTTGACACCTGAGATTTTTCAGTTTCCCCGCAGGTGTCAAAACAAAATGTTGGTGGTTTCCTACTCCCGCACGAACGCTCTTTATTTATTTCACACGCTTCTTACTAATTAATTAATAATTAGCATTCATTGTCAGAACAGTGTCACCGTCTTCGCTCTTCCCGTATACTCCATATCTGTCAATGAATATGAATTGTCCATCACTTTCACTTTCAGTTGAATCTTTCCTTTATTTCCATTATTCGCACATGGACTAACGGACTAATTTCCATGAAGTATCTTGAAAGTCATTTCAAGTCATTGATTTTAATTTGAACGATTTATATGCAACAGTCTATATATTATTAAGATAAGTATTGCAGAATATTTTGTTCAATGATCGTTTGCATCATTTCACTTAGTCACTCTGAGTAATAACTAGCACAGCCGCAAAGTCTGAACGCCGATAGGTATCTGCATTAAAACCAGCGTTAAAATTCCACTCTATTAAAAAAAATCAATTGCCATTCACACTCCAAAAGTGAAATGAGGCTGTTCACATTCTAACATTTTTTCAATTAGTGGTTTAATTATTTAAACATGAAAATAAAAAAATTTATATATATTAATTTTTGTTAATATCTAAACGTGGCAATCATATGGTCTATAATATTAGGTAAGTGTGAAAAAGTAAACTAGGTAAGGGATGCATTTATGGAAGTTATGAAGAATGAATCTTATTCATTGATTTGATAGGACGATTAAGAATATGCTAACATCTTTTATTGCCAACCATCAAATTAGGTTTTTAAATCAAAATATCATTAATTGCCCACATTGTCAATAGGTGTATACCTATAAGGCTTAATTAATATTTAATATATTCATATGTGTAATTTTTTTAATGAAACAATTTTGTTTTGGGTTTGTCCCATTATTATAGATTTTTGTTTTTTATTAGGGAATTCTGCAATATAAATCTCAAATCTTTATGAAATTAAATTTTTTTGTAATTTTTGATGTAAAAATAAATTCAACTTGCTGAAAAATTGGTAAAACACTCTGATTATACAAATTTAACCATTAAAATCTGCAAATCTAATAATATCTAACAAATATCCTAAAAAAAATTAAAAAAAAACACAAACCTAACACATTATTAAACTTT
>JZKD02S0211133.1:12011-22059 GCA_000966675.3 Picea glauca
GCAAGTTTATGAATGGAGGTCAAATGGACAAAGCTCAGTACAAGAATGTTTTAACACAGAAACTGGACAAGCAATGCATAGGGAAATGAGGTCCTCATTAACTTTAGTCAGTGGTTTAAGGTTATAAGTGAGAAGGGGGAATACTTAGTGAGAAAGGTGTACAAGTCTGTCATGAGCATTCGGCCTTCAAGCAGCTTGGTGAAGAAAAACTCGGGCACAAGAGCACTCTTGAACTTAAGTTTCAGACACTGAAATATATCACAGCAACATAATAATCAAACCTCCATTACCATGCAACTACATCCACTCGTATGGATCTTCCATGCACGAGCATTTGAGCATAAGATAAAACAATGAAACAAAGAAAATACCGAAACAGGTCACAACAGCATTATAATCAAACCTACATTTCAATACAACTACAACCCTCGTATGGATCCTCCATGCACGAGTGTTTCAACATAGATTAAACAAGATGATGAAAGAAGATGACTTCTATTAATGAGAAAGTCTCAAGTCTCATACATAACCAAAGAACAACTATGGTATCAAAATATTACAAAATAGGGAGCTTTGCTCAACCATTTGATGACCCGAACAAAATCTTGAACTGATCTATTTATAATCGAACAAGTTTACAACTGCCAGGAGTGTGATCTGGCCATTCCATTCAAAGCCTTTCGTATGCACCTCCTTCTATCAGACTGTGTGTGTTTACTCCTGTCAGACGCAAGCTCATATCGGTATGGGCCTGCAGGAAGAAACCATCCAGTTGGTACCTCAAGCTGACAGTTCTATCTCCTCGGCCATAGCTTCCAAGATTCCTATTTATGGACTGAGCTGAGGTTTTAGCTACTGGTCCTTTTTCATTAACTGAATCCTCCTCGGGATCAGAGAAGCAACTTGATGATTAGGTGGAGGCCATGTGTCATTGTTGGATACGACATCATACGTGCACGTGATTTTAGGGCCACGGGAAGCAATTTAGGCCCACACCACTTTTGGGCCCAAAATGCATCGATTCTAGCCACGTAGCCACCCCACAAAATTGTGGTTAGGATTTCGTCCCGCTCAAGGCCTTTTAAAACCGAGCATGTTGCATCCCCGAAATGATTTGAGGCCATTGATATAAATGGGATTTGAGATCTAGGTGCACCGAATATTTTAGTGCCCCCACCAAAGTTTTATCCGCCTGGCAATTGTGGAAACCTTCCAACTGTATCTAGAGATGGCACCAAATAGAAATGAACAGAGGATTTTTTCCACTGCAAACTGCACTCGCCTACTTTCCTGCGCTCATGGCTATCAACTGTGACCCTAGACAACTTCATGTTATAATAAATACGACTTGCTAAGTGCATGACAAGGTCCATATAAGTAAGTATACACCTCATAAAGCTCAAGCATCATCATTGATTGATCATGAAGGAAGCAAGAGTCATCAAGGAGATCTATGGTAGTCTTGTTCAAGGATTTGGGACCACAGGTTGAATTAGAGTGAATAAGTGATGGAGATGAAGACATGACTTGTAGGAGGCAGGCCTACAAAATATTCAAGGGTTGGTGTGTAAGGTTGTTTGGTAAACTTGGCAGAAGGAATATTGCCTTAGTTTCTTTGTACATTGTAATTGAGCTACAAGTAGTGGTCAAGATCCTCCATTGCATCACATAACATTCTTGTATATATTACATGGGTGTTAGGTACCCAGCTTGGGTTCCATCCATCCTTAAGTGATGTTCCTTGTGGATGTTCCATATGTATTGAATATTTGGTCCCATGTATGCTTATGTTGACCAAGTGTTAAATTGGCTAAGTATAAGTATTTATGTAGAATGTTTTGAGGCCCACGATTGGAGACACATCTAGGGTGATTGTTGGACAATCTAATTTTATTAGGATTTGGTGCATCTAACTATTGTAGCTTAAAGAGAATTTATGGGCAGACTTTGAACAAAGAGGCATAGTCTGGTTGTAGTAGGCATAGGTCGATCAAGGAATTATGGTTGAGACAACATGATTCCACCCGACATAATATTACAAAATGAAAAAGTTTAGGAAAGACTCTTGGGTTCATGACACCAAACCTCTTTCCCTCAATTATATCTTTGTTGGGCCCTTCAATTATAATTAGAAAGAGACAGGATGTCAAAAGGTAACCCTACATGAGTACTCTTGATGGTTTGAAAAAAGAGGGTGCCAAGCCATTGATAAGTATAACAAATAAGACTAATAAAAGACAACTCATGATCTAGTTTACCAACTGAACCCTGGACCCTTACATGTATAAGTATTAGAATTAAATAAAGAAAGTATGTTGTATCATAATCCTTGAGGAGATCTGATTTCAATACCACAACAAAAGGTTTCTCTATTTTGATACAGTGCATTACTTCTTGAGATACTCCTATAACATCATAAATTTTTTAGGGGTGGCAAGTGTGGGGGGATCACAATAGATCTCAGTGGAAATCAAGAAATCAGATTTGAATGGGGACTAGGAGAAGCAACAAACAATCAATCTAAAGCACTTGCACTTTACCAAGGACTCAAGCTTCTATATTCAAGGTGTATTAGGATCTTGGTAGCCATTATATATTTTGCAACAATCATAACGTATTTTCATTGCTTCTCCACTCCATCGAACTATAAGTTGGAAAGGTTAATCTCTAAAATCCAATCGGAGGTAAGGTGGTTTGACAGGGTTGATTTTTTCCATGTTAAGAGCCAAAAATCATTGAGTTGATAAGTTAGCTAATGAAGCCTCTTGTATGAAGGCTAGAAAATTAAGGCTAAAACATGAGATTATTCCATCATTTATACCCGAATTATATCCATGATTAATGTATAACCCAAAGTTTTAAATGCATCCAACACACATTGAAAAAATCCAATCCAGAATTCAATATGGTAGGATGATACTTAAGGAAAAATAACTCTTGAGTACATTCCCACACTCCAAACTTGATTATGGAATAGGCATATATGATATTTGTTTTGTCAATGATGGACGGGATAATTTTGAAAGTTAGTTTGACTGCTTCACCTCCTGGTTTGTGCTTTGTCTTGAAGTGTGTGGCACATTCCCCACATTGGGAATTGTGGGACAAACTGAATGACTTAGTGAAGGATCGCATTTGGTTGATTCCATAGGTAAGTTGATGACAATTTCTTGGAAAATTAGAGGTAGCCATTAGTGTGTGTAAGGAACCAAAGGTAATTGTTTGTGTTTGCAATTCTATATATGTATTAGTTTGGGTTTGTGGGGTTCCACAAGTACTTGTTGGTGCTTAAAAGGATTCAGTGGTAAGCAAGGTGAGGAATTTTGTGGCATCCTAAAGAGAGTCAAAATTCCTTCAATTAAGATTCATGGAATCAAAATTTAGGAAGATGGAAAGCCACAATCATCCTAGGAGTTGCCCTATTTGTGAAATCATGGGCATTCGTTGTGTCTAGAGGAGGCATAAGAGTCTTTTGTCTAGTAATTAGGCATACATCTTCAATGTAACCATGAAATTTTTTTCTCAAGAGGAATCTCATAACCATGAGTATGTCTAAATTCTTGAATTGGTAACTTGAAAAAAATGTTAGATAGAGAAGCTAGAGATAGAGTACAGAGTGGTTCGACAAATAGTAACAAGTTTCGCTAAAAACTCTCAATCAATAATTTCATTTCAAAATATGTCAATTGACTCAATTCTAGATGAAGGATAAGAGGAATAATCAATGAATGCAACAAGATCATGGGAAAATGGACATGGAAGGGATGGAACAAGAAGCCAAGCCAACATTAGAGAACTAGAATGAAGTATACAATGGTCATTTCTTTCCTCAATCTTAGGTTTTATTATGTGGTGAAAAATATTTTTGATATTAGCATTTTATAGTGTTATACCATATAGCTTTTTTGGTTCTCCTTTGCAAAGGAAAAAACAATATATGTAGTAATAAGCACAATGATTTTTGTAAGTTTTTTGGACAAATGGCATGTGATTAGCTTACTTTTTTGTATTATCATACTAACCAATGAGGTTGTAGTACATTTTTTAATACAAAAATTAATCATTTTAGTCAACAATAACAACAACAAAAAAACATCATCAATTTGTCTTGTTGGAAGGAACCTAAACTACTAAGAAGAGATGGATTTGGAAAGAAAATATTTTATCCTTAATGTAATTATTTTAGCTATGATTTTGTAGACACAATTAGACAAAGATATGGGCTTAAAATTCTCATATGATTTAGGCTTGTCTTTTTTGGAATTAGAGCCAAGAAAGTGGTGTTGAAGGCTCCTATAACTTTTCCCATGGATTTGGATTCTTCTACCACCCTCAATAGATTCTCTACTAAAAGTTTGTAGAACCCTATAAAGAATTGAATCGTCTAGCCATCAAGGCCAAAAATTTTGTCCTTTTGGAAGTTGTCGAGTATTATTTGTAGTTATTCTTTTGATATTGGATCCATTAGCTTCTCAATATCTTCCTCATTTAAAAACTTGGGAAAGAAGGTCTCGTAACAACTTATGTTATGTTTACTCTTTCACCTTCCTTGTATATCCCCCCAAAATGTGTTATTCCATTGATCTACAATTTCTTTAAAGTAAATAGCTTTTGTCTCGTATTCTCTTTTCATGTTGTAGACTATGTTGATGTCTTGCNGCAAGTTTATGAATGGAGGTCAAATGGACAAAGCTCAGTACAAGAATGTTTTAACACAGAAACTGGACAAGCAATGCATAGGGAAATGAGGTCCTCATTAACTTTAGTCAGTGGTTTAAGGTTATAAGTGAGAAGGGGGAATACTTAGTGAGAAAGGTGTACAAGTCTGTCATGAGCATTCGGCCTTCAAGCAGCTTGGTGAAGAAAAACTCGGGCACAAGAGCACTCTTGAACTTAAGTTTCAGACACTGAAATATATCACAGCAACATAATAATCAAACCTCCATTACCATGCAACTACATCCACTCGTATGGATCTTCCATGCACGAGCATTTGAGCATAAGATAAAACAATGAAACAAAGAAAATACCGAAACAGGTCACAACAGCATTATAATCAAACCTACATTTCAATACAACTACAACCCTCGTATGGATCCTCCATGCACGAGTGTTTCAACATAGATTAAACAAGATGATGAAAGAAGATGACTTCTATTAATGAGAAAGTCTCAAGTCTCATACATAACCAAAGAACAACTATGGTATCAAAATATTACAAAATAGGGAGCTTTGCTCAACCATTTGATGACCCGAACAAAATCTTGAACTGATCTATTTATAATCGAACAAGTTTACAACTGCCAGGAGTGTGATCTGGCCATTCCATTCAAAGCCTTTCGTATGCACCTCCTTCTATCAGACTGTGTGTGTTTACTCCTGTCAGACGCAAGCTCATATCGGTATGGGCCTGCAGGAAGAAACCATCCAGTTGGTACCTCAAGCTGACAGTTCTATCTCCTCGGCCATAGCTTCCAAGATTCCTATTTATGGACTGAGCTGAGGTTTTAGCTACTGGTCCTTTTTCATTAACTGAATCCTCCTCGGGATCAGAGAAGCAACTTGATGATTAGGTGGAGTCCATGTGTCATTGTTGGATACGACATCATACGCGCACGTGATTTTAGGGCCGCGGGAAGCAGTTTAGGCCCACACCACTTTTGGGCCCAAAATGCACCGATTCTCGCCACGTAGCCACCGCGCAAAATTGTGGTTAGGATTTCGTCCCACTCAAGGCCTTTTAAAACCGAGCATGTTGCATCCCTGAAATGATTTGAGGCCATTGATCTGAATGGGATTTGAGATCTGGGTGCACCGAATATTTTAGTGCCCCCGCCAAAGTTTTATCCGCCTGGCAATTGTGGAAACCTTCCAACTGTATCTAGAGATGGCACCAAATAGAAATGAACAGGGGATTTTTTCCACTGCAAACTGCACTCGCCTACTTTCCTGTGCTCATGGCTATCAACTGTGACCCTAGACAACTTCATGTTATAATAAATACGACTTGCTAAGTGCATGACAAGGTCCATATAAGTAAGTATACACCTCATAAAGCTCAAGCATCATCATTGATTGATCATGAAGGAAGCAAGAGTCATCAAGGAGATCTATGGTAGTCTTGTTCAAGGATTTGGGACCACAGGTTGAATTAGAGTGAATAAGTGATGGAGATGAAGACATGACTTGTAGGAGGCAGGCCTACAAAATATTCAAGGGTTGGTGTGTAAGGTTGTTTGGTAAACTTGGCAGAAGGAATATTGCCTTAGTTTCTTTGTACATTGTAATTGAGCTACAAGTAGTGGTCAAGATCCTCCATTGCATCACATAACATTCTTGTATATATTACATGGGTGTTAGGTACCCAGCTTGGGTTCCATCCATCCTTAAGTGATGTTCCTTGTGGATGTTCCATATGTATTGAATATTTGGTCCCATGTATGCTTATGTTGACCAAGTGTTAAATTGGCTAAGTATAAGTATTTATGTAGAATGTTTTGAGGCCCACGATTGGAGACACATCTAGGGTGATTGTTGGACAATCTAATTTTATTAGGATTTGGTGCATCTAACTATTGTAGCTTAAAGAGAATTTATGGGCAGACTTTGAACAAAGAGGCATAGTCTGGTTGTAGTAGGCATAGGTCGATCAAGGAATTATGGTTGAGACAACATGATTCCACCCGACATAATATTACAAAATGAAAAAGTTTAGGAAAGACTCTTGGGTTCATGACACCAAACCTCTTTCCCTCAATTATATCTTTGTTGGGCCCTTCAATTATAATTAGAAAGAGACAGGATGTCAAAAGGTAACCCTACATGAGTACTCTTGATGGTTTGAAAAAAGAGGGTGCCAAGCCATTGATAAGTATAACAAATAAGACTAATAAAAGACAACTCATGATCTAGTTTACCAACTGAACCCTGGACCCTTACATGTATAAGTATTAGAATTAAATAAAGAAAGTATGTTGTATCATAATCCTTGAGGAGATCTGATTTCAATACCACAACAAAAGGTTTCTCTATTTTGATACAGTGCATTACTTCTTGAGATACTCCTATAACATCATAAATTTTTTAGGGGTGGCAAGTGTGGGGGGATCACAATAGATCTCAGTGGAAATCAAGAAATCAGATTTGAATGGGGACTAGGAGAAGCAACAAACAATCAATCTAAAGCACTTGCACTTTACCAAGGACTCAAGCTTCTATATTCAAGGTGTATTAGGATCTTGGTAGCCATTATATATTTTGCAACAATCATAACGTATTTTCATTGCTTCTCCACTCCATCGAACTATAAGTTGGAAAGGTTAATCTCTAAAATCCAATCGGAGGTAAGGTGGTTTGACAGGGTTGATTTTTTCCATGTTAAGAGCCAAAAATCATTGAGTTGATAAGTTAGCTAATGAAGCCTCTTGTATGAAGGCTAGAAAATTAAGGCTAAAACATGAGATTATTCCATCATTTATACCCGAATTATATCCATGATTAATGTATAACCCAAAGTTTTAAATGCATCCAACACACATTGAAAAAATCCAATCCAGAATTCAATATGGTAGGATGATACTTAAGGAAAAATAACTCTTGAGTACATTCCCACACTCCAAACTTGATTATGGAATAGGCATATATGATATTTGTTTTGTCAATGATGGACGGGATAATTTTGAAAGTTAGTTTGACTGCTTCACCTCCTGGTTTGTGCTTTGTCTTGAAGTGTGTGGCACATTCCCCACATTGGGAATTGTGGGACAAACTGAATGACTTAGTGAAGGATCGCATTTGGTTGATTCCATAGGTAAGTTGATGACAATTTCTTGGAAAATTAGAGGTAGCCATTAGTGTGTGTAAGGAACCAAAGGTAATTGTTTGTGTTTGCAATTCTATATATGTATTAGTTTGGGTTTGTGGGGTTCCACAAGTACTTGTTGGTGCTTAAAAGGATTCAGTGGTAAGCAAGGTGAGGAATTTTGTGGCATCCTAAAGAGAGTCAAAATTCCTTCAATTAAGATTCATGGAATCAAAATTTAGGAAGATGGAAAGCCACAATCATCCTAGGAGTTGCCCTATTTGTGAAATCATGGGCATTCGTTGTGTCTAGAGGAGGCATAAGAGTCTTTTGTCTAGTAATTAGGCATACATCTTCAATGTAACCATGAAATTTTTTTCTCAAGAGGAATCTCATAACCATGAGTATGTCTAAATTCTTGAATTGGTAACTTGAAAAAAATGTTAGATAGAGAAGCTAGAGATAGAGTACAGAGTGGTTCGACAAATAGTAACAAGTTTCGCTAAAAACTCTCAATCAATAATTTCATTTCAAAATATGTCAATTGACTCAATTCTAGATGAAGGATAAGAGGAATAATCAATGAATGCAACAAGATCATGGGAAAATGGACATGGAAGGGATGGAACAAGAAGCCAAGCCAACATTAGAGAACTAGAATGAAGTATACAATGGTCATTTCTTTCCTCAATCTTAGGTTTTATTATGTGGTGAAAAATATTTTTGATATTAGCATTTTATAGTGTTATACCATATAGCTTTTTTGGTTCTCCTTTGCAAAGGAAAAAACAATATATGTAGTAATAAGCACAATGATTTTTGTAAGTTTTTTGGACAAATGGCATGTGATTAGCTTACTTTTTTGTATTATCATACTAACCAATGAGGTTGTAGTACATTTTTTAATACAAAAATTAATCATTTTAGTCAACAATAACAACAACAAAAAAACATCATCAATTTGTCTTGTTGGAAGGAACCTAAACTACTAAGAAGAGATGGATTTGGAAAGAAAATATTTTATCCTTAATGTAATTATTTTAGCTATGATTTTGTAGACACAATTAGACAAAGATATGGGCTTAAAATTCTCATATGATTTAGGCTTGTCTTTTTTGGAATTAGAGCCAAGAAAGTGGTGTTGAAGGCTCCTATAACTTTTCCCATGGATTTGGATTCTTCTACCACCCTCAATAGATTCTCTACTAAAAGTTTGTAGAACCCTATAAAGAATTGAATCGTCTAGCCATCAAGGCCAAAAATTTTGTCCTTTTGGAAGTTGTCGAGTATTATTTGTAGTTATTCTTTTGATATTGGATCCATTAGCTTCTCAATATCTTCCTCATTTAAAAACTTGGGAAAGAAGGTCTCGTAACAACTTATGTTATGTTTACTCTTTCACCTTCCTTGTATATCCCCCCAAAATGTGTTATTCCATTGATCTACAATTTCTTTAAAGTAAATAGCTTTTGTCTCGTATTCTCTTTTCATGTTGTAGACTATGTTGATGTCTTGCGTGTGGTTAGCAAATTTATGGAAAAATTTTGTGTTCTCATTAGCTTCAACTGACTATATTTCCCAACTCTTTAATCTCCAAGTGAATTATTTTTCTACCAACAACTTCCTCCTCTTCTACTCTATGATTTTTAGTTTTTCTTTTGTCTCTTCATCCTTACATCCTTCATTATTTTCATTAATACTTTTTGCAACGCTGGCTTCCACTACAACTAGTTCTTCATCAACTTTCATTCTTTTTGCCTAAGCCCAAGAGGATGCAACCTTCTTTACTTCTTTTAAGTTAGCTAAAAATTGTATATTTGTTGATTCTCTTGGATTTTCATCATAGGACTTCCCTTTAGATTTGACTAGGTGAACAAAGTATTCTTCCAACATCTAGTTGGGATTGAACTTGAACAATATAGAGGGTTTTCAAGTCTCTTTAACCATCTTGAAGAATACTAGTTAGTGGTTAGATTCGGTACCCAATTCCACCCAGCATATTATTCTCACTTGATCTGATATGAGAGGACGTGATATTAGGAATTGATCTAGCCCTTTATCCATCCAAGGTTGCTTCCCCAATCATCTAGTCCCTCTAGGTGGAGACTATCTTAAATGGTTCCACATTAATCAAACCAACTTCCTCATTTTTACTAAGAATGTTTTTTGTTAAGGGGTATGTCATATTCGAGCTACCCCAACTCTTTCCTCTACTACTTATAAAGCTGAGAGACACCACCCCCCCCC
>JZKD02S0211155.1:11794-22058 GCA_000966675.3 Picea glauca
ACTTCCCATTTCGATTCCGGAATGGCATGTGGTTGAAGTAATCCTGTCGGGTGTCTATGTTCAGCCTTTACCTATTGACACTCTAGACATCTAGCCACAAAGTTGACTATGTCGGCCTTCATTCCGTTCCAGAAGAATAAGGGTTTAAGGTCTGCCCTCATCTTCGTGACTCCTGGGTGAGACATGTAAACTTCTCTATGAGCCTCGCTCAGGATCAACATCCTCAACTCGTCATTTGGCGGTACGTAAATCAGACTTCTAAACCTCAATAAACCATCGCTATCAAATGAATATCCCTCATATCATGGTACCATCATTGTGTTTTGTCCGATAAAATCCTCGACTTCCTTGTACCAGTCATCATCACGCTGTAAAGTGAGAATCTTCTCACGTAGATTCGTTTGAAGAGGCAACACCGAAAAGATGTGTGGTCTCCAACTCAAAGCATCATCCACTTGGTTCACTGTTCTCTTTATGTAAGTAATATCGAAGTCATACTTGCTAAGCAATTCCGACCAATGTTGTTGTCACGCGTTCACGTCGCTTTGCGTGAAAATGTGTTGCAGCCCACAATGATCAGTCTTTAATTCAAATTTTCGTCCAACAAGGTAGTGTCTCCAAACCTTCAAGGCATAAATGATGGCTAATAACTCCAAATCGTGCATTGCGTAGTTCTCCTCATGCCTTCTTAGTTTCCTCGAAATGTAAGCGATCACTCGTTCATCCTGCATCAAGACTCCGCCTAAACCTTCCATGGATGCATCGGTGCATACCAAGAAGTTCGCGTCCATGTCAAGGAATTTTAGTATCTGCGTTGTTGTAAACAACTCTTTAAGCCTCCAAAATGCTTCTGTGCATTTCTCAATCCAAACAAACTTCTTGTTTTTCTTCTGCAATTCCGTGATCAGATTTTCTATCTTCGAAAATCCCTCGAAAAACCGTCGATAGTATCCTACTAAACCAATAAAGCTACGCACTTCTGTGACATTCGTCGATGCAGGCCATTCCATAATAGCCTCAACTTTGGCTGGATCCACGGCGATACCTTTGCTAGAGATGACATGCCCTAAGTAGTGAATCCTCGATTGATAAAAAGAGCATTTGGACAACTTCCCAAGCAATTTGTTCTCTCGTAGACACTGTAGTACCAAGCACAGGTGCTCGTCATGCTCCTCCGTCGTACGAGAGTAGATCAAGATATCGTCAATGAATACTTGGACAAACTTGTCCAAGTACTCGCGGAACACCCCGTTCATCAAACTCATGAATACCCCTGGGGCGTTTGTCAGTCCAAATGGTAAAACAGTAAACTCGTAATGTCCAAATCTCATCTTAAAGGCGGTCTTCAGGATGTCATCCTCCTTGATTCGTAACTGGTGATACCCTGATCGCAACTTGATCTTGGAGAACACCGTCGCACCCTTCATTTGATCGAACAGATCATCAATTATTGGTAAGGGATATTGATTCTTGATCGTAGCCTTGTTCAGTTGACGGTAGTCAATGCAAAGCCTCCATGATCTGTCCTTCTTTCGTATGAAAATAACTGGTGCACCCCACGGTGACACACTAGGGCGTATCAGTCCCAGGTCCAACAACTCCTTCAGTTGCATTTTCAGCTCTTGCAACTCAGGGGTCGACATCCGATAAGGCGTTCTTTCTATCGGTTTGGTCCCCGGTTTAAGGTCTATGGTAAACTCCAGTTCCTTTTCCAGCGGCATCCTAGGCAACTCCTCTGGAAATATGTCCACAAACTCCTTCTTCACTGGAAGGTGTTCTAGACCTTAAGCTACTCCCTTTTCATTTAGCGCGAGGATCGCATAAATCTTGCACCCCTTGCGCATATTATTTCGTAACTGTAAGGAAGAGCCGAACCTTAGGGATACTCCTTGGTTCCATCCTACAATCACGCGTCTTTGTCCTTCATCATCGACTAAGATCAACCATTTCGTCTTACAGTTGAGTATCGCCTCATGCAATTCCAACCAATCCATACCAATCACGAGGTCATAAGATCCTAAGATCATGACGTACAAGTTGACCCTCGTGATAAACTCTCCCAGGTTAAGGGCACAGCCCGTAACCTTTCCTCCAACCTTCTGTTTGGCTCCTGAAGCCATCTCTACGAAGCTAAACTTGTCCTGTTCGACTGCCTTTACCTTAATCCTTTTTAGTGTTGCACAAGAAATGAAACTCTCAGTAGCACCTGGGTCTATCAAAATACTAAGGGTCTAGTCAGCGACAGTACCTGTTGTCTCGAGCACAGTCGACTGGTGCTCTTCCTGGAGTTTATTCACCGCCGCATGAATCCGATGGACCTTTCCCATATCTCCCATGGTAGTGGATCCAGCTGATCCGGACACTCTAGTCCTCTCCACAGAATAGTCGTGCTGGTAGTGTGGCTCCCCACACGTCCAACACCCCTTCTTCGGCCCAGTAGTCCTAGTACCCGAAGTAGAAGATGACAGCTCACCGGTCTGGAACCCAGGTCTGTTCTGCTGAACAAGCCTAAACTGCTGCTATTGTGGGTGACATTGTTGCTAATGCTGTGGTCCCCGATAAGGTGCCTGTTGCTAAGGCAGCGGTCGTCGGGGTGTAGTGAAAGTGGATCCTCTCTAGAAACCACGATATCTTGATGTATGTCTCATTGGTGTCTGATGCTGTGGTGTACCAGATGAACCCTGCTCTGCTGGTATCGCTGGAGTTCTGGTCTGACCCCCACTGATAAGCTCATCCTCTGCTATGAGGGCCTTTTGGACAATGTCATGCAAGTTTTGAGGCATCAAGATCCTAACCTTTGCACGCAGGCTGCCGTTAAGGCCAAACACGAACCTGTTGACCTTGAGCTTCTCAGTGTTAAGGTGCAGAGCATACCAGAGTATCTCCATAAAACATGCCTCGTACTTGGGCACCGTACGACCTCCTTGTCGTAATGCGTTGAACTCATTGAGCTGACGCTCAATAAATTCCTCTGAAAGGTACCTCTCTCGGAACCGTTACTCAAACAGTTCCCATGACACATCTTCAACGGCCATGTTCAGCTGCGGTAGGAGTGTCTTCCACCATAGAAGAGTGCTCCCCTTCATTTGAAAGACCGCCATGCGGACCTTCATGTTGGAGGTATAATCGTGAAGTGCGAAGCACATCGCCATATTCTCCAACCATGCCTCAACGACAGCGCCATCCGGGGCACCAAAGAACTCTAGAAATTTAACCTTCTCGAGTTCACGGTGAATTCTACTTGTAACGGTCGGTGCGTGCGGTGGAACCACAGTAGGTGTCGACGCCCTGGCCTTGTCTCTGTCCAATCGTCTGATCAGTGCCTCGGACATGCACTGAAATGATCTTATCATCCCAACAACATCGCCAACTGCTATCTGCTCTTGTCCGAGAACCTGCTCACCTCCCTGGGGGTTACACCCCTCAGGCGTGGATGCTATTGGAGGCATCACACCTCCTCCCCTAGCACCCCGTAGTCTGCCTCCGTGATGTCCTCTAACCATGATTAACTGCACGCACACAATCAACTCGATCAACAATAGTATAATCAATCAATCATGTCAACGAAAGCCGTAGTGAATCCCAAGTCGTGGGTCAAACCTGCTCTGATACCATATGTAACGTCCTCCTCATTATGACAACAACTCTGATAATGGGTGAATTTTTTTTTTTGTTTAAGGTGTGTGCGCGCGTAAAAAGGAAATAGACACACTTGACTCTATGTCGCCACCCGACGACTAACAAGACACAACCACGATGATCACAACAAGAAGACATAAGGCGGACAACAAGTAACTACAATCATTAAATGACATATGGTGTTATGTACAGTACGAACACAGATGGAAGAATCCATAGTAGTAGATTTTACTATTTCTGCACAGGAAAGTAGGGCATTTAATCTTAGTTCTCTGCTCCGGAGAGAGATAATTTCAGATAGGCTCCTGGCCGACTGCTCAGGTAGAAACTAGTAATCTCTGTTAGGTGTGTTGCAAGAGTGGAAACTCTACCTTTAAAGGGCCCGATACTCTTGATATGGCACTAGATTCTTTACACAGAAAATAATCACACACACAGACTTATATACAGAGCGATCGACTTTATCAAATCGAAGAGTCTGATATCCTACAACTGTGAGTTTGGACAATTCAAATTATAGTACTAACCCTAAAATTAACCCAACCCTAAACGTCAGCATAGAAATAAACAACAACCTTATTGACCCTAATTTAACAGCCCAACCCTAAGCCAAACAAATAAACGCACCCTGCAGAAGGAACCCCTCGGATAAGGGTGNACAGTTCCCATGACACGTCTTCAACGGCCATGTTCAGCTGCGGTAGGAGTGTCTTCCACCATAGAAGAGTGCTCCCCTTCATTTGAAAGACCGCCATGTGGACCTTCATGTTGGAGGTATAATCATGAAGTGCGAAGCACATTGCCATATTCTCCAACCATGCCTCAACGACAGCGCCATCCGGGGCACCAAAGAACTCTAGAAATTTAACCTTCTCGAGTTCACGGTGAATGCTACTTGTAACGGCCGGTGCGTGCGGTGGAACCACAGTAGGTGCCGACGCCCTGGCCTTGTCTCTGTCCAATCGTCTGATCAGTGCCTTGGACATGCACTGAAATGATCTCATCATCCCAACAACATCGCCAACTGCTATCTGCTCCTGTCCGATAACCTTCTCACCTCCCTGGGGGTTACACCCCTCAGGCGTGGATGCTATTGGAGGCATCACACCTCCTCCCCTAGCACCCCGTAGTCTGCCTCCGTGATGTCCTCTAACCATGATTACCTGCACGCACACAATCAACTCGATCAACAATAGTATAATCAATCAATCATGTCAACGAAAGCCGTAGTGAATCCCAAGTCGTGGGTCAAACCCGCTCTGATACCATATGTAAAGTCCTCCTCATTATGACAACAACTATGATAATGGGTAATTTTTTTTTTTTGTTTAAGGTGTGTGCGCGCGTAAAAAGGAAATATACACACTTGACTCTATGTCGCCACCTGACGACTAACAAGACACAACCATGATGATCACAACAAGAAGACATAAGGCGGACAACAAGTAACTGCAATCATTAAATGACATATGGTGTTATGTACAGTACGAACACAGATGGAAGAATCCATAGTAGTAGATTTTACTATTTCTGCACAGGAAAGTAGGGCATTTAATCTTAGTTCTCTGCTCCGGAGAGAGATAATTTCAGATAGGCTCCTGGCCGACTGCTCAGGTAGAAACTAGTAATCTCTGTTAGGTGTGTCGCAAGAGTGGAAACTCTGCCTTTAAAGGGCCCGATACTCTTGATATGGCACTAGATTATTTACACAGAAAATAATCACACACACAGACTTATATACAGAGCGATCGACTTTATCAAATCGAAGAGTCTGATATCCTACAACTGTGAGTTTGGACAATTCCAATTATAGTACTAACCCTGAAATTAACCCGACCCTAAACGTCAGCATAGAAATAAACAACAACCTTATTGACCCTAATTTAACAGCCCAACCCTAAGCCAAACAAATAAACGCACCCTGCAGAAGGAACCCCTCGGATAAGGGTGCCCGCCAGAATTAAGGGCAACCCAGAAAAACCCAATACGCAATAAAAAAAAACCAATTGAACAACAGGAATTACATGGAGAATAGAAAGAACACTAGGACATAATTGTAATTTGAATTGTTGTAATCTCTTTAAACACGACTAGCCTCTTGTTAAGATCAAGCTCATTAAGTCAAAAATCACTTATCGATGGTTCAACTCAAGAAATAGTACAACTCCTATGTGACTCACTGAGTATCATAAGGAAGTGATTTATCTCACTTAAATGAAAATTTAAGAATTCGACACCACTTAACAAATCTATTTCTCTCATGGTAATTATAAGGGATCAACTTAATGAACAATTACAGGAAGTAAAAATGGATTTATACATCAATAAAAGAATTAAACGATCAACACCCTCAACATTTATAAATGAACAATATCCACCTTATATTAAACCACACTCAATTTATGTTAATACCATATCCACATTTTATTAAAGCATTATCCGATTATAATAAAACCATGTGTAAGCTATATTAAAGCATCACCCAATTACATCAACCATATCATTGCTTTCTATATACATTCGCATTGTATTTAAATTACACAGACCTTATACTTTATTGATAGAAGTAACATAGGAACTACCAATTACCTGACCATAAATGACCATATAGTTACTTTTATAATAGGAAAGCATTGCAACTCAACTAATGATAACTTTACCCTTCCTAGTTACATTAACAATATATAGTCATTACATTTGACCACGCGATCTTGCAAAAACACAATAAATACTACATCTTCTACGTGATCTAACACTAACATTTCAATTTAATTTATGAGCTATGATATTACCCTTACAAATCAAAAACGCATATCTCATTGACATTACCTTATTATATTAAATAACATTAAATTGCAGGAAGGACAATGTAATCACATTTTACTGTCGTAACGATGCAAAGGGGAAGAATAACGTGTTGCATCTCAATATTATCTAACCCTAACATTCTTATATTTTAAAAGGAAATGACATTACCCTAAACCAATTCAACGAAAAATAACATGGAATTTACCTTTATTAAATCAATAACACAACAGCGATACGTTGGCTCAATGTTATACATAAAATAAATAACATGGAATTTACCTTTACTAAAAACAGTAACGCAGCAACGATACGTTGGCACAATGTTATACACAAATATATAACATGGAATTTACCTTTATTAAAAAATGTAATGCAGCAGCGATACGTTGGCACAATGTTATACACAAAATAAATAACATGGAATTTACCTTTATTAAAAACTATAACGCAGCAGCGATACGTTGGAACAATTCACGCCGACAATGCAGCCAGAAATTCATTAATTCAGGGACAACACAATAGTAGTCTAGGGAATCTAAAAACTGACAGAGTAAGGACACAGACAACCAGTTTACACAGTCCATCGATGGGGGGGGGTGTGTGCCAGCAACGCAGAGAGAAAATTTGTACCAAGCTCAGGTACGGTTGTTAAATCTAAATGTGAAGAATTAAACCGAAACGCAGAAAATCTCTCCCCCATGGTTGCGCAGAGATTAAAAACCAAAACACATAGACTTAAAGGCCAAACAGTGTGGGGTAACCTCTGACAATTCGTCGAGTGATTAAAACACCAATTTCAGAGAGATAAAACAGGATAACTCAGCGATTGTGGTCAGAAACCGTGCAGGTCTTCTCCTCCAATTCGCCAAGAGATAAGCAACAAAGATGCAGAGGATAGGGTGTCTATCTTGCGTGGGTAACCTTCACGGCCACAGGGAAGTACCAACCCCCAAATTGCAGAGGTTAAGGGGGATCGAATCGCGTGGGTATCCCCCACACATCGCACCAGAAATGAAACAACCAAAAAAAACAAACAAAGCAGTGGTATGTGGGCGTTTTTGTGCAGGTATCAACCTCCCCAACCTGCCCAGTAAATCCAACCCCAACGAAGACAATAAAAACAAAAAATCAGGAGGAAAAAAAAATGAAAACGCAGAGATGTTTAGCATCACGCAGTGAGAATTTCATTGTTCCTTTTTTCTTCTTTTTTTTTGAAATAAACAACAGTGTTTCTATTGTCGGAACGAATCTCAGATCCAAAATTTCAACAAAAATGCCAGGAGTAATACTCATAATTTAATTTTCTAGGAAGGGTAACAATGCAAACTTAATTGTTGCCAGAACACATCAGTACAAGGCTAAGTTATCCCTTTATACATGAGAAGCGGCCAATGTAAAAAGAAAGATAAAATAAAAATGAAGAGTAAGGTGAACGCCGCTACATGGGCTAGGGAGGGTTATTGAATGACAGTCGAGGTTCCATTAATAATACAACGAAATGGATATTTCAGAAAAAGAAAATGCTTCCATTCTAAATGCAAACACCCAACCTTTATCCATGCAACAAATTCAATCAAATTCATACGGAACCTTACAAGTTTATCCAATTCATTTTTTAAATCAACAATCCAACCAAGCTTAAATCTTAAGCAAATCTACTCTGCAAAATTAAAGGGCATATCGTTGCCTTTTTCTTGCTCCAAGCGTTGTCCACGCGCTCCGTCCCACTCCTGCTCGTCGACCGTCGAGACTATACCGGTACCTCCCAACCAATCGCTAGGGGTACTCTGCTTCCCCCTTAGCCCCTCGAGCCGCAAAGGGGCCACTCAAATCCAAATGGTATGTCTAGCTTCCCAGCTCACCTCGCAAGGCCGAGCTACCACTCCTATCCGAGCTGAGAAATCCCAACTCCTCACAAGCAATCAGTCAAGTCACAAATGTGGCAGCGTAAAGTTACGCTAACAACCGATCCTTTCTTCCTCATCTCCCTTTTCGTTTATAGAGTTTTGAGACCCACCAACTTTCCTAAATCACATTTTAAATTAAGTTTTAATAAAATATTCTAAATATTCTCCATCGCACAAGTGTCGTCCATCCCCCTCTTTTCTCCAATAAATATTTTCTTTAAATTTATTAATTGTCTCAATCCATCACCCACCTAGAGTCTCTCCTAAAAATCCTCCTAGGTGTTCCTAGATCCCCTTAAATGTTTTAAATACTTTTCCTGAAATGAAGCTGTTATTTTTAGTTCATTTTAGAAGGCTCTTTATTGCAGATTCCTTACTATGTTGACCTCGCTTTTTACCATAAGTTCCCATCTTTCCTTTATTATGTTTCCTCCATTTACTTATTTTCCCAATTCTTATTTTTCCCTTCTTTCCCCTTTTATTAAACCCAAAATGGCAGTTGCGCTATTAAATCTTTCCCTTTTATTAATTATTTAATATCTTTTGTACTTTCACATGTTAAGAAATAATTTCTTCTTTGCAAATTTTTAAATCCGTTAGTTTTAATTAAATTCTGACTCTCTTTATTTACCCCAAGAATTTTATGAAGACTTTACTATTACTTAAGTGGGTTTTTTGTTTAATTTTTTTTATTTTTTATTCTAGGGTCTTTTTCTTAAGGTTTGACTAAATTTTTACCCTAGAAAAGTTTTTTTACTTAGGACTCATATTCTGAACTGGGCGACACTTGGTTAGGGAAGTTGTTTAAGGATTTCTTAAGGCATTAATGTCTTAGGGCCATCTAGGTTTGTTTCTTCATCATCATCAATGCGATGTGCCCTTCNATTTTAAATTAAGTTTTAATAAAATATTCTAAATATTCTCCATCGCACAAGTGTCGTCCATCCCCCTCTTTTCTCCAATAAATATTTTCTTTAAATTTATTAATTGTCTCAATCCCTCACCCACCTAGAGTCGTTCCTAAAAATCCTCCTAGGTGTTCCTAGATCCCCTTACATGATTTAAATATGTTCCCTAAAATGAAGCTGCTATTTTTAGTTCATTTTAGAAGGTTCTTTATTGCAGTTTCCTTACTATGTTGACCTCGCTTTTTACCATAAGTTCCCATCTTTCCTTTATTATGTTTCCTCCATTTACTTAGTTTCCCAATTCTTATTTTTCCCTTCTTTCCCCTTTTATTAAACCCAAAATGGCAGTTGTGCTATTAAATCTTTCCCTTTTATTAATTATTTAATATCTTTTGTACTTTCACATGTTAAGAAATAATTTCTTCTTTGCAAATTTTTAAATCCATTAGTTTTAATTAAATTTTGACTCTCTTTATTTACCCCACGAATTTTATGAAGACTTTACTATTACTTAAGTGGGTTTTTTGTTTAAATTTTTAATTTTTTTTATTCTAGGGTCTTTTTCTTAAGGTTTGACTAAATTTTTACCCTAGAAACGTTTTTTGACTTAGGACTCATATTCTGAACTGGGCGACACTTGGTTAGGGAAGTTGTTTAAGGATTTCTTAAGGTGTTAATATCTTAGGGCCATCTATGTTTGTTTCGTCATCATCATCAATTCGACGTGCCCTTCAAGATGCACTATGTGCTCCAAGGGTGCCACTCGCCTCATTCGTTTCTTTTGCGCGACGTGCCCTTTAGGATGCACCACATGCTCCAAGGGTGCCACTCGCTTCTTGTGGTTATCTTGCGTGACATGCCCTTCAGGATGCACCACGTGCTCCAAAGGTGCCACTCGCCAACTTGACTGATTGGTAGACATCTATAACCCCTAGAGTCAACACTCCGCCAGGTGAACTTGTGGGAGACTAAGGGCTCTAAGGAATAAGGCCCCTGCCTTAT
>JZKD02S0211166.1:0-22058 GCA_000966675.3 Picea glauca
ATAAAAATAACTATTACAAGTGAAATCTAAGTAAAACAAAATATCGCCACATGGCACTTTCATCTCTCTGTTCTCTAAGAATCATCAAATGGTTTTACTGAAGTGGATGATTCTTCTCATACTCCGACCACTTGACGAAGATTTCCTCACATGTGTTGGAATACGAGAACCTATGCTGGTCCATTGGGGATGAAAGAATTTGTTTCACTTCTACTGCATGTGCTTTGTACTTGACTATTTTAACACTTAACCGCTGCAGAAATGCTCAAGCCTTAATCAGATGCTCCATGAACTATTGTACTTGACCTAGTGCCATGCTCGCCACCTTTTCTATATCTATTTTCCATGTCGAGTCTTGTTTTGCATGTTTCTTAACTATGTCATGCAAGTCAACAAGTCTTCGGGTGGGATGAATTCTGGGAGTCCGATGTCTTTCATCTCTCGATTAATCTTTTCCCATCTCTTTTCGCACTCGGCCCACTTCTCCTAAATCTCCTACTGAGGTTCCTGGGCCATTTTTACCCAATATTCGACTACTTTCCTGATGCTATCTATGTTGTTGTCCCTCAAAACCCGAATGTCATGCTCTTCATCATCTTGGCCCTTTTGAACTGTGCTGATGTAATCAATCCTTTCTACGTCTTGGTGAGACTTCTCATGCTACCTCTCCACATCCTTGCAGGTCGCTAACACCATAAGGGTGTCTTCTTGGAAGTCGGCTATACCTACAGTGAAAAGGTGTCGTTCATTCATGAATTTGGCATAAGCGTATTGAAACTCACTTATCAAAAACACCATGGCCTATGTGGAGTCCTGATAGTATTTTTCCAAATGGCACAGATGCTCCAATTCCTTAAGTGTAGTGGCCAACTCCTTTTCATCCCTTCTTTATCTATCCAATGTGGCATCCATAATTGTCATTCGTGCACCGATAATTTTGGATGTCTTGGCGTGTTCAGTGCTGAGCAACTTCTCCTCTGTCATGATGAGAATTGAGTTATCTAGTGTAATCCTTCTCTTCTTAGTATTCCTCTTCATGATGGATTTTCTTTTTCTATAATAGGCGATCGATTGTATGTCAACAACCTCATCTACAGGTTCAAGGATTTATTGTTCTCTCTAGGTTAGAGTATCCCCAAGGTTCTCGGCTGTATGTATATATTCCAAGATTGGTTCTTGGAATACTTCTATATGTCTCGATCGCTTGATCTCCATTTGTTATGCATTTACTGGTGAGGCCTCAGCCGAAATTGAAGAGTCAGGGATAGGTCCGGTGCTTACTTGGTAATCGGTTGTCGATGTACCGATTTCTTGTTGTGGAAGTTCCTCTTTCTAACCTCTCGATCCTAGCTCATCCCTTGATCTATCCATTGGGGTTCCCAGAAAGTTGAGTAGATCAATGTCTAAGGTACTTTTGACCTCATGGTCACTCTATGGAAGGCTTTGAATTGGAACATTGGGACTTGGGGTAGATGCTCTCTCCATTTCGTTTTCCTCTGTAATATGCACTAAAGTCACCAAGGACACCTCTAAACTCTCCTCATCATCATAGATGGTTATTAAGTAGAATAAGGGGTTTGGTACACTTGTCTTACCTGGTGTCTTTGCTATCTGAGGATGGGTTAAATTCCCCCCGGTGATCTAATATGTGGTGGTGGAACTTCATGGTTTTCTGGCCCAATGATTTCTTCAAGTTGTATTGGATCTAGGCCACTTGGCTCTCCTTTAATTTAGATTGGGTCATCAATGAGAATCCTCAACATATGTACAATATTAGGGTCATTTTTCAACTGATCAATGATTCTCTATGCCCCTTCTATCAAGATAAATCCTCTTCTTTGTGCCTTTGTAGTCTCTGCCACTCTGATCTCTTCCTAAAATCAGAGGGCCTCTTGAGTCGAATGATATATTGTTTCCAATTGTTCCTCCATGCTCATGGCCTTGAACCTGGTCATGTTTGGGTTGACCATCATCTATACTACCTCCTCCCAGTACTGAGTGCACTCTATGAAAATTTCATCCTGAAATGTATCATGCGTGTATGGCCAACAAGATGATACCTGTGAAGCATGTTGGATGACCAAGCCTTTAGGGTCATTCTTGCGGAATCGGCCTATCCAGAACCTAAATTCAAGTTGGATTATCCCTTATTGTTTGGCTTGAGCAGTGTCCTTTACCAAATAAAACCCCACATGGAAACCGTAGGGTATGAAATCCTACTTCTTGTCCTTGACTAGTGTGGCATTATAGCCCTGCAGGATAGTCTGATAGTAGATTTCTCCCACAATGTGCCAGTCTGGGATGTGATCGGGTAGTAGATGTGGTGCTCCAGTGGCCCCGAACACCCTAATATAGGTTGAGATTTCATCCAAATACCATTGGCCTATCTTCGCTACCATTTTCTTGGTTAGTGTAGATAGTCTAGGGAATTTTGTTTTAAACACAATAAAATGAATATGAGTGATGAATTCATCGCAAATGAGTGTGTAGGACTTTTTATACATGTTCTCCCATAGTATGGTGAAATAAACGTGAAAAGGGAGCTCCACAACATGCCAACTCAAATTCATGCCAACGAAGACATTTCTCACACATATAACATCGAGTAAGTATGAGGCCATGTGGAAAGCAGGTGCTTCCCCTTCTTTCGACATCTGATCCTACTATACACAAATGCTCAATTGTTTGGTGATTATCGCTCCCAAGTTGAGGCTACTTCCGGAGATTGCCACTGTGTATTCCAAGGGAATCCATGCTTTCAAAAACTTGGAGTAGTCCTTCTCTCCATACAGTCTACAAATGAGATCCATCAAATATATGTATGGCTCCCTCAAGTTAACTATCCCATACCAACCATTTCTCTAGTTGGTAAACTTCTTTTCCTCCTTCCACCATGAGGCCATCAACTGGTTGGTGTCATGGAATTCATATAAATTCACCACGAGTCTATGTTTAGCCACTCCTATTGGTCTCTAAGTTTGTAGTAATTCTAGACTTTTGTCGGGAGGAAAAATCTAACACACCCGCCATTATCATCATTGATCAAGCACTTCTAGATGTCTGTATGGTCGATTAGCCACTTCAAAACGTCTATGCAAGGGAAAACTAGGGTTTTTCTGGATACCATGTGAAAATAAGACTGTCATATATTTGGGAACACCTAGTCATCGAACGCCCTTACATCCACATTGTTGTTTGGGATACACTACGGGTACTCCTCCCCGTTGGTTTTGTTGAAAAGGTTGCCCCACCATGGGAGCATTACTTTGGATCTGATGCTTGCTTATGTATCACCAAAGACTAAAGTTTGGAAAAAGGCTTTCTTTGTTGAGGTTTTTATGACCGACTCTACCCTAGGAGTGTACTCCAACTGCCTCGTAGTACTAGGAGAAGAGCCTTCACCTGTTTCTTCTTCCTTTTACTTGGGTTCTCTCAGTGAGCATCTGGTGGTTGGATTTATTGGAGGCATTTTTCCTATAGCTTAGAAAATAGTTAGAGATTGTGCAAGAAATGAGATGTATATATATAGAAAATTATGACCGTCGAATTGAAATTTTTTAACACATACCTTTGCTTCTTACTTAACCTAGTCTTGATAATCTAAGAATCAACAAAATCTTGAGACACTTTCTTTTCTTCTTCAGATGCTCTGGAATTCAAACTTGTGCACATAATGAAATTATTCAAAGCCATTCTAGAGATTTAAATAGGACGAACTTATCTTGTCACATCAACCATTCAATTTGGTTTATGAGTGTAGTTCTATTAAATTTGTCTCCATATCTTCAAAGACATTTTAAAATTAAATTTGATCATGGGTTGACGACGTGGGCACAGGTTTTAATGTGGTCTATCGATGATTTAAAATTTTTGTTGTTCGATTGGCGCACGAGGTAGCAACAAACATGGGATGAAGCATTAACTGGTCTATTAAATGTCAAAATTTGATCGTATATTGTGTCAAAAACATCCCATTGTTTCGCTAGTCCAGCTGGTGAGTCGGGGGTCAGAGTTCTTCTTCGAACACTTTTCGTTGATATCTTCTTGAAAAAGCTCTGACGATGATCAATCTTGTCATACATAGATGACTTGGAAAAGATTACTTGGAGTCGTGACTAAGACATAGGAAACCTTAATATGACTTGGGACGAAACTAGGCCGTGCAACACCCCTATGCAACAAAGACACATGGCACTCGAGACCAACATATTCATTTACTTGAGTCAATCAGAATCGAGACTTTACTTAAGCTATACATTCTAAACCCAATCCTATCTCCCTGGTGCCGAAAAGTATCAAGGATCGGTGATCGGTGATAAACCTACCCAAGTGTTCCCANTGTGCTTTGTACTTGACTATTTTAACACTTAACCGCTGCAGAAATGCTCAAGCCTTAATCAGATGCTCCATGAACTATTGTACTTGACCTAGTGCCATGCTCGCCACCTTTTCTATATCTATTTTCCATGTCGAGTCTTGTTTTGCATGTTTCTTAACTATGTCATGCAAGTCAACAAGTCTTCGGGTGGGATGAATTCTGGGAGTCCGATGTCTTTCATCTCTCGATTAATCTTTTCCCATCTCTTTTCGCACTCGGCCCACTTCTCCTAAATCTCCTACTGAGGTTCCTGGGCCATTTTTACCCAATATTCGACTACTTTCCTGATGCTATCTATGTTGTTGTCCCTCAAAACCCGAATGTCATGCTCTTCATCATCTTGGCCCTTTTGAACTGTGCTGATGTAATCAATCCTTTCTACGTCTTGGTGAGACTTCTCATGCTACCTCTCCACATCCTTGCAGGTCGCTAACACCATAAGGGTGTCTTCTTGGAAGTCGGCTATACCTACAGTGAAAAGGTGTCGTTCATTCATGAATTTGGCATAAGCGTATTGAAACTCACTTATCAAAAACACCATGGCCTATGTGGAGTCCTGATAGTATTTTTCCAAATGGCACAGATGCTCCAATTCCTTAAGTGTAGTGGCCAACTCCTTTTCATCCCTTCTTTATCTATCCAATGTGGCATCCATAATTGTCATTCGTGCACCGATAATTTTGGATGTCTTGGCGTGTTCAGTGCTGAGCAACTTCTCCTCTGTCATGATGAGAATTGAGTTATCTAGTGTAATCCTTCTCTTCTTAGTATTCCTCTTCATGATGGATTTTCTTTTTCTATAATAGGCGATCGATTGTATGTCAACAACCTCATCTACAGGTTCAAGGATTTATTGTTCTCTCTAGGTTAGAGTATCCCCAAGGTTCTCGGCTGTATGTATATATTCCAAGATTGGTTCTTGGAATACTTCTATATGTCTCGATCGCTTGATCTCCATTTGTTATGCATTTACTGGTGAGGCCTCAGCCGAAATTGAAGAGTCAGGGATAGGTCCGGTGCTTACTTGGTAATCGGTTGTCGATGTACCGATTTCTTGTTGTGGAAGTTCCTCTTTCTAACCTCTCGATCCTAGCTCATCCCTTGATCTATCCATTGGGGTTCCCAGAAAGTTGAGTAGATCAATGTCTAAGGTACTTTTGACCTCATGGTCACTCTATGGAAGGCTTTGAATTGGAACATTGGGACTTGGGGTAGATGCTCTCTCCATTTCGTTTTCCTCTGTAATATGCACTAAAGTCACCAAGGACACCTCTAAACTCTCCTCATCATCATAGATGGTTATTAAGTAGAATAAGGGGTTTGGTACACTTGTCTTACCTGGTGTCTTTGCTATCTGAGGATGGGTTAAATTCCCCCCGGTGATCTAATATGTGGTGGTGGAACTTCATGGTTTTCTGGCCCAATGATTTCTTCAAGTTGTATTGGATCTAGGCCACTTGGCTCTCCTTTAATTTAGATTGGGTCATCAATGAGAATCCTCAACATATGTACAATATTAGGGTCATTTTTCAACTGATCAATGATTCTCTATGCCCCTTCTATCAAGATAAATCCTCTTCTTTGTGCCTTTGTAGTCTCTGCCACTCTGATCTCTTCCTAAAATCAGAGGGCCTCTTGAGTCGAATGATATATTGTTTCCAATTGTTCCTCCATGCTCATGGCCTTGAACCTGGTCATGTTTGGGTTGACCATCATCTATACTACCTCCTCCCAGTACTGAGTGCACTCTATGAAAATTTCATCCTGAAATGTATCATGCGTGTATGGCCAACAAGATGATACCTGTGAAGCATGTTGGATGACCAAGCCTTTAGGGTCATTCTTGCGGAATCGGCCTATCCAGAACCTAAATTCAAGTTGGATTATCCCTTATTGTTTGGCTTGAGCAGTGTCCTTTACCAAATAAAACCCCACATGGAAACCGTAGGGTATGAAATCCTACTTCTTGTCCTTGACTAGTGTGGCATTATAGCCCTGCAGGATAGTCTGATAGTAGATTTCTCCCACAATGTGCCAGTCTGGGATGTGATCGGGTAGTAGATGTGGTGCTCCAGTGGCCCAGAACACCCTGATATAGGTTGAGATTTCATCCAAATACCAGTGGCCTACCTTCGCTACCATTTTCTTGGTTGGTGTAGATAGTCTAGGGAATTCTGTTTTAAACACAATAAAATGAATATGAGTGATGAATTCATCGCAAATGAGTGTGTAGGACTTTTTATACCTTTTCTCCCATAGTATGGTGAAATAAACGTGGAAAGGGAGCTCCACAACATGCCAACTCAAATTCATGCCAACGAAGACATTTCTCACACATATAACATCGAGTAAGTATGAGGCCATGTGGAAAGTAGGTGCTTCCCCTTCTTTCAACATCTGATCCTACTGTACACAAATGCTCAATTGTTTGGTGATTATCGCTCCCAAGTTGAGGCTGCTTCCAGAGATTGCCACTGTGTATTCCAAGGGAATCCATGCTTTCAAAAACTTGGAGTAGTCCTTCTCTCCATACAGTCTACAAATGAGATCCATCAAATATATGTATGGCTCCCTCAAGTTAACTATCCCATACCAACCATTTCTCTAGTTGGTAAACTTCTTTTCCTCCTTCCACCATGAGGCCATCAACTGGTTGGTGTCATGGAATTCATATAAATTCACCACGAGTCTATGTTTAGCCACTCCTATTGGTCTCTAAGTTTGTAGTAATTCTAGACTTTTGTCGGGAGGAAAAATCTAACACACCCGCCATTATCATCATTGATCAAGCACTTCTAGATGTCTGTATGGTCGATTAGCCACTTCAAAACGTCTATGCAAGGGAAAACTAGGGTTTTTCTGGATACCATGTGAAAATAAGACTGTCATATATTTGGGAACACCTAGTCATCGAACGCCCTTACATCCACATTGTTGTTTGGGATACACTACGGGTACTCCTCCCCGTTGGTTTTGTTGAAAAGGTTGCCCCACCATGGGAGCATTACTTTGGATCTGATGCTTGCTTATGTATCACCAAAGACTAAAGTTTGGAAAAAGGCTTTCTTTGTTGAGGTTTTTATGACCGACTCTACCCTAGGAGTGTACTCCAACTGCCTCGTAGTACTAGGAGAAGAGCCTTCACCTGTTTCTTCTTCCTTTTACTTGGGTTCTCTCAGTGAGCATCTGGTGGTTGGATTTATTGGAGGCATTTTTCCTATAGCTTAGAAAATAGTTAGAGATTGTGCAAGAAATGAGATGTATATATATAGAAAATTATGACCGTCGAATTGAAATTTTTTAACACATACCTTTGCTTCTTACTTAACCTAGTCTTGATAATCTAAGAATCAACAAAATCTTGAGACACTTTCTTTTCTTCTTCAGATGCTCTGGAATTCAAACTTGTGCACATAATGAAATTATTCAAAGCCATTCTAGAGATTTAAATAGGACGAACTTATCTTGTCACATCAACCATTCAATTTGGTTTATGAGTGTAGTTCTATTAAATTTGTCTCCATATCTTCAAAGACATTTTAAAATTAAATTTGATCATGGGTTGACGACGTGGGCACAGGTTTTAATGTGGTCTATCGATGATTTAAAATTTTTGTTGTTCGATTGGCGCACGAGGTAGCAACAAACATGGGATGAAGCATTAACTGGTCTATTAAATGTCAAAATTTGATCGTATATTGTGTCAAAAACATCCCATTGTTTCGCTAGTCCAGCTGGTGAGTCGGGGGTCAGAGTTCTTCTTCGAACACTTTTCGTTGATATCTTCTTGAAAAAGCTCTGACGATGATCAATCTTGTCATACATAGATGACTTGGAAAAGATTACTTGGAGTCGTGACTAAGACATAGGAAACCTTAATATGACTTGGGACGAAACTAGGCCGTGCAACACCCCTATGCAACAAAGACACATGGCACTCGAGACCAACATATTCATTTACTTGAGTCAATCAGAATCGAGACTTTACTTAAGCTATACATTCTAAACCCAATCCTATCTCCCTGGTGCCGAAAAGTATCAAGGATCGGTGATCGGTGATAAACCTACCCAAGTGTTCCCAGATCGAATCTCTCGAAAAAGTCCTGATGCCGAAAGTGTATTGGGGATCGACGATCGATGATTTATTTAATGCAAAAAAAATTGATTGTTTTAATCATTTTTAGATTTTCCCCAACCCCGAGCAAGCTCATCAGTCATCAACTATTGGTGGTTTCTTTATGGATTTTTTTAATGTCTATCCCTGTCGTGATTTTTCGATGTCGATGGAGATCGTCTATCTCTCGAACATTTGTGGCGAATAAATAACACAAACCAACTCCACCTTATACTAATGTTGATGGGGCATCGATGATCCATGATTAATGTGACTATGTGGCCACTTTACCTTCTTGCATTTTGCCGACACCAAACACCAACGCATCAGTCGCAATGTTAACTGGAGATTCCTAGTTCAAATGTCAAGTTATTTTAGACACGAGGTTTCATTTAAGAAGTTAAAACAAACATGACTTGATTGATAAGAGNGAGATTGCCACTGTGTATTCCAAGGGAATCCATGCTTTCAAAAACTTGGAGTAGTCCTTCTCTCCATACAGTCTACAAATGAGATCCATCAAATATATGTATGGCTCCCTCAAGTTAACTATCCCATACCAACCATTTCTCTAGTTGGTAAACTTCTTTTCCTCCTTCCACCATGAGGCCATCAACTGGTTGGTGTCATGGAATTCATATAAATTCACCACGAGTCTATGTTTAGCCACTCCTATTGGTCTCTAAGTTTGTAGTAATTCTAGACTTTTGTCGGGAGGAAAAATCTAACACACCCGCCATTATCATCATTGATCAAGCACTTCTAGATGTCTGTATGGTCGATTAGCCACTTCAAAACGTCTATGCAAGGGAAAACTAGGGTTTTTCTGGATACCATGTGAAAATAAGACTGTCATATATTTGGGAACACCTAGTCATCGAACGCCCTTACATCCACATTGTTGTTTGGGATACACTACGGGTACTCCTCCCCGTTGGTTTTGTTGAAAAGGTTGCCCCACCATGGGAGCATTACTTTGGATCTGATGCTTGCTTATGTATCACCAAAGACTAAAGTTTGGAAAAAGGCTTTCTTTGTTGAGGTTTTTATGACCGACTCTACCCTAGGAGTGTACTCCAACTGCCTCGTAGTACTAGGAGAAGAGCCTTCACCTGTTTCTTCTTCCTTTTACTTGGGTTCTCTCAGTGAGCATCTGGTGGTTGGATTTATTGGAGGCATTTTTCCTATAGCTTAGAAAATAGTTAGAGATTGTGCAAGAAATGAGATGTATATATATAGAAAATTATGACCGTCGAATTGAAATTTTTTAACACATACCTTTGCTTCTTACTTAACCTAGTCTTGATAATCTAAGAATCAACAAAATCTTGAGACACTTTCTTTTCTTCTTCAGATGCTCTGGAATTCAAACTTGTGCACATAATGAAATTATTCAAAGCCATTCTAGAGATTTAAATAGGACGAACTTATCTTGTCACATCAACCATTCAATTTGGTTTATGAGTGTAGTTCTATTAAATTTGTCTCCATATCTTCAAAGACATTTTAAAATTAAATTTGATCATGGGTTGACGACGTGGGCACAGGTTTTAATGTGGTCTATCGATGATTTAAAATTTTTGTTGTTCGATTGGCGCACGAGGTAGCAACAAACATGGGATGAAGCATTAACTGGTCTATTAAATGTCAAAATTTGATCGTATATTGTGTCAAAAACATCCCATTGTTTCGCTAGTCCAGCTGGTGA
Source organism: Picea glauca (assembly GCA_000966675.3). Classification (NCBI taxonomy): domain Eukaryota; kingdom Viridiplantae; phylum Streptophyta; class Pinopsida; order Pinales; family Pinaceae; genus Picea; species Picea glauca. The sequence goes on from JZKD02S0211166.1 coordinate 10,201, forward strand.
GTCGGGGGTCAGAGTTCTTCTTCGAACACTTTTCGTTGATATCTTCTTGAAAAAGCTCTGACGATGATCAATCTTGTCATACATAGATGACTTGGAAAAGATTACTTGGAGTCGTGACTAAGACATAGGAAACCTTAATATGACTTGGGACGAAACTAGGCCGTGCAACACCCCTATGCAACAAAGACACATGGCACTCGAGACCAACATATTCATTTACTTGAGTCAATCAGAATCGAGACTTTACTTAAGCTATACATTCTAAACCCAATCCTATCTCCCTGGTGCCGAAAAGTATCAAGGATCGGTGATCGGTGATAAACCTACCCAAGTGTTCCCACATCGAATCTCTCGAAAAAGTCCTGATGCCGAAAGTGTATTGGGGATCGATGATCGATGATTTATTTAATGAAAAAAAAAATTGATTGTTTTAATCGTTTTTAGATTTTCCCCAACCCCGAGCAAGCTCATCAGTCATCAACTATTGGTGGTTTCTTTATGGATTTTTTTAATGTCTATCCCTGTCATGATTTTTCGATGTCGATGGGGATCGTCTATCTCTCGAACATTTGTGGCGAATAAATAACACAAACCAACTCCACCTTCTACTAATGTTGATGGGGCATCGATGATCCATGATTAGTGTGACTATGTGGCCACTTTACCTTCTTCATTTTGGCGACACCAAACACCAACGCATCAGTCACAATGTTAACTGGAGATTCCTAGTTCAAATGTCAAGTTATTTTAGACACGAGGTTTCATTTAAGAAGTTAAAACAAACATGACTTGATTGATAAGAGTCATGAAAACAAAAACAAAATAAACCATCCCTCAAAGTGAACTCAAATTAGACAGTAAAAGAAAACGAGTGGTAGCCAAAAAGTGATAATATTTCATAAGGTTTTTAGGGTGTGTTGAGTGCTCAACACATACCTCAACCAAAGGCCCTCAAACATGAACCAATACTAAACTTTAGTAGATCTTGCTCAGATCAACTCTACAACAAGCCCTAAACTTCCAAGAGGGAATCCAACAGATTTACAAGGAAACACCTCAACCAGATTCATAGATTCAACACTAGAAATATGAAAACTATACCTTTTTCTTCTTGTAGTGTTCTGTTATCATGGTTTTTCTTTCACGATTCTGCTGCCGTGAATCTTTTGTCACGATTTTTCTGCTGCAATTTTTCTGCCACTCTTTTTCTGCTGCACTTTTTCTGCTGCGATTTTTCCTGCCTCACTTTTTATGCTACTTTTTTCCTACCGCAATTTTCCTGCCATGATTTTTCTACTGCACTTTTCCTGCCACACGTTTCCTACCTCACTTTTTCTTCCACTATTTTTCTTCCCCTCTTTTATTGCCACACTTTTTTCTCTATAAATAATACCTGCCCAAACAACCTTTCACACAATAGATATTCAATGATATTCAATAGGTGCTAATGGGAGAGCCTTTCTCTCTCATTTATACTTCCATGTAGCTTCCTCAAAGGGTTACCTTCTAACCAACTTAACCAACTTTCCTTATTTTAGGGATAACCCACTTCTAACTACTTGTCCACCTCTAACTCACTTTTCTAGAAATATTAAATTCTCCACTCATAGTTGCAACTAATTTTTTTTTAATTATTTTCTTATTCCAACAACTTAACCCATGACTAACTCATAGTTTCACCCACTTGACTAGTCAACTTCTTCTAGGAGCTTCTGGAATTAGTTTGACTTCCTTGACCTTCTAGATAACTCATGAGGGTTCTCCAACTTCATTAGGCAATAAATCTCTAACCGTGAGGAGTTATTTGATGTTCTTCATATCATCGGAAATGTCATGACATGTACTATCCATCTAGAATAGTCTTACCTAAAAATATATGAAACTTCATACCATTATACATCAATCAAAATGAAGTCCCTTAATCATACTATTGGGGCTACTGCAATTTGCTATCAGACTTTCTTCAAGGGTTGAAATCAATGAAAACCATCCCAATTAATCAACATTTAGATATCATTAAGGTGATCGATCCCAAAAAACCTTCATTTAGTCCCTCAAAATGGCCTCGGAAGTTTAGGAACTGAAAAACCGCTAAAAATAGTAAGTTTCCAAAAAAATGTTTTGAGCCAGATGGTATAGGTGGGTGGAATCCAATATCCACCTAGATCAATCCTCCCTCCTTAGGAAGAAATGGTATCCATTACGTTAAGTGCCCCAGGGAGAGGGAAAAACATTTGCTAAATCTGCTTCTTAATGAGTTGCTTGCCTTGTTGCATATGTTGCATTTCTTAGCTTGTCGAAGGCTATCACGTACCTATGGCTAGAAGGGTTGGACCTTTTGAAGCAACACCTAGTGATGAGATGTACAAAAAATCCATTTTAGTTTAGATATATCTATGTAGAGCACCATGGTATTTCATAACCAAATGTTTCTCTTAGTCTTTGATACCCAACTTGGTGCGTAAGTTATGGAAGGTATTGGTGAACTCTAACACTGCTTGGCCCCTCTCTTGCCGCAGTGTGATCCATCTTATGTACTAGTCGTCATAGTTTCCAATAGGGTAATATTTTTCCTTGACCACATCCAGAAAAACTCCCAAGTGCGCTCAACCCCATATATTCCATAATCCTTTGTGGATATTTTCTCCTAGTAAGCTTCCCACCAATGTTTAACATGGGGGAGTTTAAGGAGTGCAAAGGTGATATTTTCCCTGTCAGAAAAATTTTGAACATAAAAATAACCTTCTAGAAGATTTAAAAAAATTTCTAAGTCATATTCGTCTATATGTCCTTCAAATATGAGAATATCAAAATTAACTTGTACCTTGAAAGGTGAGGTGCCTCTATGGAAAAAATTGTAACTTATCAACAAGCATTGAAGGATGTGGAAAAAATTCTCCATCATTTCATCCCTTTGTCATGTGAGATATTTCTCAAGCAACATATTAATAGAATCATCTGCTATGTTGTTTTTCTTTTCTTCTTCCATGGAGGGTTTATGGCCATGCGAGATTGATTTTGCTCAAGAGAGACAAGATCGAGACCCAACTTTCTATAATCGTACCTCATTGGGGACATGCACTGAAAAACGATCAAGATCAACCTCCTCTGATACCATTGATCCAAATTATTTTTGGCACAAAATGAGAGAAGAGATATAACAAAAAAATATACAGATATATAACAAGAGGCACAAATATACAATAATACACAATTCTTATTAATGAGTGAAATATACAAAACTGTATAAATACATAGTGAAAGACTCGCTAGAATGGTGGCAGCTTATCTCTGAGAACATATGTGATAGATACTCAAATTCGCAAGAATATGAATTTACAATGAGGCTCCAAAGGACCTTTTATCATAAATAAATCCAAAACACTGACCCCAGAAGATGAAAAGCCTACAGTTTTGTGGACCGCATTTTGGGTAGTTTGGTGTATCAACTTCTCAGGGGAGAAACTTTGGCATACAATATCTTTTTGGGGTGCATGATAGCTCGTTGGAAAGGTATCATAGAGGATATTAATTTTTGGGGCTCAATCAGAGACATTGACAATCATTGAGGTGCTTTATCCTGAAAAATATTCATTTAGTCCCTCAAAATGGCCCTAGAAGTTTAGGAACTGAAAAATTGCTAAAAATAGTAAGTTTCCAGAAAAATTATTTGAGCTAGTTGGAATAGGTGGGTGGCCAGTGATATACACCTAGATAAATCCTCCCTCCTTAGGAAGAAATGGTCTCCATTGCGTTGAGTGACTGGGGGAGAGGGAAAAGCGTTTATTGAATCTACTTCTTGATGACCTGCTTGCCTTACTATAGAATTTGCTTTTCTTATCTTGTTGAAGGATGAAACGAACTTGTGGATGGAAGGGTTGGACATTTTGAACCTATATAGATACATGATATGAATGTTTTCATAAGGAATCCTGGCTCTTTTCTTCAATATTATCGACTTGCTTCTACTGGACAAAAGGTGTTTGAATTAAGGCTGCAGTAGTTGCGATGTTCTTATGTTCAACTTTTGAACAGACTGTGACGAATATGAATTTTGTAGTATGAGATACTAACTTGCCACACATTTCAGGTGGGACGGTAGTTGGAACTACCTCTATTATCCTGTAGAGATGACCCCCCAGAGTAATAATGACACCATGGTGTCAAGACTCATAAATAGCATGGCACTTCCATGTATATGGCTGGCCCAAAAGAAAATAACACACATCTTGTGGGGAAACATCACATAATACTGAAACCTTGAAGGTCTATATGCTGTATGAAAATAAACACTATTGGCTGACACAGAGATCTCATCCCCAGTGAAGCCACCTGATGTTGTATGGTTGCGAGTGTGGTGTTGTTGAAAATCCCAACTATTTGATTACCTCTGCTGAGATGAGGTTCTTATGGATTTCTCTATCAATAGTGAATTGCAACGAGGTACCCTTCACCCAGATATGTAAATGGAAGAGGATCTCCCCCTCTTAAGGATCCACTGGTTCTTTTTCTTGAATTGTTGCGATTGCGACAGTAGCAGTGGGGTCTGCATCAATGATGTGTATTCTCCCATTATTTTCTGAATCAGAATCCAAATTAGGATTTGTCTCCTTGTCTTTGATCTCAGCCACTAATTATTGTTTTGAGTGACATTCATTAGTGTTGTTCCAGGGGCGTTTTTGGAAATCACACTACTTTCCAGTGTCCTTCTTTGTTTTTCCATAACCCTTATTTTCATGTGGTTTCGAATGATTTTTGGAAGACTGTTTGTTAGGGACATATTTATCATACTTTTGTTGTTGCGGATTTGCAGACCCAAAATCCCGTTTATTTTGTTTCTTAAATTTCTACTCAATTTTAACAACATATTGATAAGAAACACCCAGTGATGAGATGTTCAGAAAATCCATTTTAGTTTGGATGTATCTTTGTAGAGCCCCACAGTATTTCAGAACCCAATATCACTCAGAGCCTTTGATACCTAGCTTGGTGCACAAGGTATGGTGAGATTTGGCACTACTTGGCCCCTCTCTTGTCATAGTGTGGTCCATATCATGTACTAGTCATCATAGTTTCCAACAGGGTAATATTGTTCCTTGACCTCATCCACAAAACAATACCAAGTGGGCTAAGCCCCATATATTCTAGACTCCTCTATGGATGTAACACACCTGACGAATAAATACCCTTTCTAGGGATGGGGAATCAAATTATTTCTTTTTCAAATCATCTCAAATTATCCCTTCGAGGTCTTCATCCTCTTCTACTCATATGTAACTTTTTAACAAATGGTACCAGCTCAAAATCCGATCTCTGGTTTGCAATATACGGCCTCCCAAAGTTATCCGAGCATTATTAGTTTGGGTCCTCGGTGTTCGACGTTGAATGCCCCTTTTCTTACTGCACGCATACTCCGAAAAGTCCCAAAATATCTCCACGTGGCCTTGGCCATTCGACGATCGACACTTTATGTTGAACGTCCCTTTTTTGGTGCTTGATGTTCTACATTTTCAGCATTCAATAATCGGTGATCGACGTTGAAATTTTCATCATTAGTCGATCAATGATTGACATTGAACGTTTTAGTGTTCAAAAATCGACGACTGACGATGAATTATTTAGAATTCGACAATCAATGATTGATGATGAAATTTTAGGCATTCGTCAATCAACGATTGATGTTGATCGTCCCTCTAATATAACATGCCCTAAATATTCCAAACTTCTGAAGTCCCAGACTCCCACAGTCCCTGTCGCACCACCAACCACGTTGGCTAGGCAGGCATGAACCAGAGGCTGACACACAGCGAGGGATAGGGGTGACACATGTTCTCTCTAGGGGTGACATGTGTCATTCTCTAATTGGCATAAGGGGTTTCTGAATCTTCCATATCTCANTCAATCAGAATCGAGACTTTACTTAAGCTATACATTCTAAACCCAATCCTATCTCCCTGGTGCCGAAAAGTATCAAGGATCGGTGATCGGTGATAAACCTACCCAAGTGTTCCCACATCGAATCTCTCGAAAAAGTCCTGATGCCGAAAGTGTATTGGGGATCGATGATCGATGATTTATTTAATGAAAAAAAAAATTGATTGTTTTAATCGTTTTTAGATTTTCCCCAACCCCGAGCAAGCTCATCAGTCATCAACTATTGGTGGTTTCTTTATGGATTTTTTTAATGTCTATCCCTGTCATGATTTTTCGATGTCGATGGGGATCGTCTATCTCTCGAACATTTGTGGCGAATAAATAACACAAACCAACTCCACCTTCTACTAATGTTGATGGGGCATCGATGATCCATGATTAGTGTGACTATGTGGCCACTTTACCTTCTTCATTTTGGCGACACCAAACACCAACGCATCAGTCACAATGTTAACTGGAGATTCCTAGTTCAAATGTCAAGTTATTTTAGACACGAGGTTTCATTTAAGAAGTTAAAACAAACATGACTTGATTGATAAGAGTCATGAAAACAAAAACAAAATAAACCATCCCTCAAAGTGAACTCAAATTAGACAGTAAAAGAAAACGAGTGGTAGCCAAAAAGTGATAATATTTCATAAGGTTTTTAGGGTGTGTTGAGTGCTCAACACATACCTCAACCAAAGGCCCTCAAACATGAACCAATACTAAACTTTAGTAGATCTTGCTCAGATCAACTCTACAACAAGCCCTAAACTTCCAAGAGGGAATCCAACAGATTTACAAGGAAACACCTCAACCAGATTCATAGATTCAACACTAGAAATATGAAAACTATACCTTTTTCTTCTTGTAGTGTTCTGTTATCATGGTTTTTCTTTCACGATTCTGCTGCCGTGAATCTTTTGTCACGATTTTTCTGCTGCAATTTTTCTGCCACTCTTTTTCTGCTGCACTTTTTCTGCTGCGATTTTTCCTGCCTCACTTTTTATGCTACTTTTTTCCTACCGCAATTTTCCTGCCATGATTTTTCTACTGCACTTTTCCTGCCACACGTTTCCTACCTCACTTTTTCTTCCACTATTTTTCTTCCCCTCTTTTATTGCCACACTTTTTTCTCTATAAATAATACCTGCCCAAACAACCTTTCACACAATAGATATTCAATGATATTCAATAGGTGCTAATGGGAGAGCCTTTCTCTCTCATTTATACTTCCATGTAGCTTCCTCAAAGGGTTACCTTCTAACCAACTTAACCAACTTTCCTTATTTTAGGGATAACCCACTTCTAACTACTTGTCCACCTCTAACTCACTTTTCTAGAAATATTAAATTCTCCACTCATAGTTGCAACTAATTTTTTTTTAATTATTTTCTTATTCCAACAACTTAACCCATGACTAACTCATAGTTTCACCCACTTGACTAGTCAACTTCTTCTAGGAGCTTCTGGAATTAGTTTGACTTCCTTGACCTTCTAGATAACTCATGAGGGTTCTCCAACTTCATTAGGCAATAAATCTCTAACCGTGAGGAGTTATTTGATGTTCTTCATATCATCGGAAATGTCATGACATGTACTATCCATCTAGAATAGTCTTACCTAAAAATATATGAAACTTCATACCATTATACATCAATCAAAATGAAGTCCCTTAATCATACTATTGGGGCTACTGCAATTTGCTATCAGACTTTCTTCAAGGGTTGAAATCAATGAAAACCATCCCAATTAATCAACATTTAGATATCATTAAGGTGATCGATCCCAAAAAACCTTCATTTAGTCCCTCAAAATGGCCTCGGAAGTTTAGGAACTGAAAAACCGCTAAAAATAGTAAGTTTCCAAAAAAATGTTTTGAGCCAGATGGTATAGGTGGGTGGAATCCAATATCCACCTAGATCAATCCTCCCTCCTTAGGAAGAAATGGTATCCATTACGTTAAGTGCCCCAGGGAGAGGGAAAAACATTTGCTAAATCTGCTTCTTAATGAGTTGCTTGCCTTGTTGCATATGTTGCATTTCTTAGCTTGTCGAAGGCTATCACGTACCTATGGCTAGAAGGGTTGGACCTTTTGAAGCAACACCTAGTGATGAGATGTACAAAAAATCCATTTTAGTTTAGATATATCTATGTAGAGCACCATGGTATTTCATAACCAAATGTTTCTCTTAGTCTTTGATACCCAACTTGGTGCGTAAGTTATGGAAGGTATTGGTGAACTCTAACACTGCTTGGCCCCTCTCTTGCCGCAGTGTGATCCATCTTATGTACTAGTCGTCATAGTTTCCAATAGGGTAATATTTTTCCTTGACCACATCCAGAAAAACTCCCAAGTGCGCTCAACCCCATATATTCCATAATCCTTTGTGGATATTTTCTCCTAGTAAGCTTCCCACCAATGTTTAACATGGGGGAGTTTAAGGAGTGCAAAGGTGATATTTTCCCTGTCAGAAAAATTTTGAACATAAAAATAACCTTCTAGAAGATTTAAAAAAATTTCTAAGTCATATTCGTCTATATGTCCTTCAAATATGAGAATATCAAAATTAACTTGTACCTTGAAAGGTGAGGTGCCTCTATGGAAAAAATTGTAACTTATCAACAAGCATTGAAGGATGTGGAAAAAATTCTCCATCATTTCATCCCTTTGTCATGTGAGATATTTCTCAAGCAACATATTAATAGAATCATCTGCTATGTTGTTTTTCTTTTCTTCTTCCATGGAGGGTTTATGGCCATGCGAGATTGATTTTGCTCAAGAGAGACAAGATCGAGACCCAACTTTCTATAATCGTACCTCATTGGGGACATGCACTGAAAAACGATCAAGATCAACCTCCTCTGATACCACTGAGCCAAATTATTTTTGGCACAAAATGAGAGAAGAGATATAACAAAAAAATATACAGATATATAGCAAGAGGCACAAATATACAATAATACACAATTCCTATTAATGAGTGAAATATACAAAACTGTATAAATACATAGTGAAAGACTCGCTAGAATGGTGGCAGCTTATCTCTGAGAACATATGTGATAGATACTCAAATTTGCAAGAATATGAATTTACAATGAGGCTCCAAAGGACTTTTTATCATAAATAAATCCAAAACACTGACCCCAGAAGATGAAAAGCCTACAGTTTTGTGGACCGCATTTTGGGTAGTTTGGTGTATCAACTTCTCGGGGGAGAAACTTTGGCATACAATATCTTTTTGGGGTGCATGATAGCTCGTTGGAAAGGTATCATAGAGGATATTAATTTTGGGGGCTCAATCAGAGACATTGAAAATCATTGAGGTGCTTTATCCTGAAAAATATTCATTTAGTCCCTCAAAATGGCCCTACAAGTTTAGGAACTGAAAAATTGCTAAAAATAGTAAGTTTCTAGAAAAATTATTTGAGCTAGTTGGAATAGGTGGGTGGCCAGTGATATACACCTAGATAAATCCTCCCTCCTTAGGAAGAAATGGTCTCCATTGCGTTGAGTGACTAGGGGAGAGGGAAAAGCGTTTATTGAATCTACTTCTTGATGACCTGCTTGCCTTACTATAGAATTTGCTTTTCTTATCTTGTTGAAGGCTGAAACAAACTTGTGGATGGAAGGGTTGGACATTTTGAACCTATATAGATACATGATATGAATGTTTTCATAAGGAATCCTGGCTCTTTTATTCAATATTATTGACTTGCTTCTACTGGACAAAAGGTGTTTGAATTAAGGCTGCAGTAGTTGTGATGTTCTTATGTTCAACTTTTGAATAGACTGTGACGAATATGGATTTTGTAGTATGAGATACTAACTTGCCACACATTTCAGGTGGGATGGTAGTTGGAACTACCTCTATTATCCTATAGAGATGACCCCCCAGAGTAATAATGACACCATGGTGTCAAGACTCATAAATAGCATGGCACTTCCATGTATATGGCTGGCCCAAAAGAAAATAACACACATCTAGTGGGGAAACATCACATAATACTGAAACCTTGAAGGTCTATATGCTGTATGAAAATAAACACTATTGGTTGACACAGAGATCTCATCCCCAGTGAAGCCACCTGATGTTGTATGGTTGCGAGTGTGGTGTTGTTGAAAATCCCAACTATTTGATGACCTCTGCTGAGATGAGGTTCTTATGGATTTCGCTATCAACAGTGAATTGCAATGAGGTCGCCTTCACCCAGATATGTAAATGGAAGAGGATCTCCCCCTCTTAAGGATCCACTGGTTCTTTTTCTTGAATTGTTGCGATCGCGACAGTAGCAGTGGGGTCTGCATCAATGATGTGTATTCTCCCATTATTTTCTGAATCAGACTCCAAATTAGGGTTTATATCCTTGTCTTTGATCTCAGCCACTAATTATTGTTTTGAGTGACATTCATTAGTGTTGTTCCAGGGGCGTTTTTGGAAATCACACTACTTTCTAGTGTCCTTCTTTGTTTTTCCATAACCCTTATTTTCATGTGGTTTCGAATGATTTTTGGAAGACTGTTTGTTAGGGACATATTTATCATACTTTGGTTGTTGCGGATTTGCAGACCCAAAATCCCGTTTATTTTGTTTCTTAAATTTCTACTCAATTTTAACAACATATTGATAAGAAACACCCAGTGATGAGATGTTCAGAAAATCCATTTCAGTTTGGATGTATCTGTGTAGAGCCCCATAGTATTTCAGAACCCAATATCACTCAGAGCCTTTGATACCTAGCTTGGTGCACAAGGTATGGTGAGCTCTGGCACTGCTTGGCCCCTCTCTTGTCATAGTGTGGTCCATATCATGTACTAGTCGTCATAGTTTCCAACAGGGTAATATTGTTCCTTGACCTCATCCACAAAACAATACCAAGTGGGCTAAGCCCCATATATTCTAGACTCCTCTATGGATGTAACACACCCGACAAATAAATACCCTTTCTAGGGATGGGGAATCAAATTATTTCTTTTTCAAATCATCTCAAATTATCCCTTCGAGGTCTTCATCCTCTTCTACTCATATGTAGCTTTTTAACAAATGGTACCAGCTCAAAATCCGATCTCTGGTTTGCAATATACGGCCTCCCGAAGTTATCCAAGCATTATTAGTTTGGGTCCTCTGTGTTCAACGTTGAATGCCCCTTTTCTTACTGCACGCATACTCCCCAAAGTCCCAAAATATCTCCACGTGGCCTTGGCCATTCGACGATCGACACTTTATGTTGAACGTCCCTTTTTTGGTGCTCGATGTTCTACATTTTCATCATTCGATAATCGATGATCGACATTGAAATTTTCATCATTCGTCGATCAACGATCGACATTGAACGTTTCAGTGTTCAAAAATCGACGATTGACGATGAATTATTTAGAATTCGACAATCAATGATTGGTGATGAAATTTTAGGCATTCGTCAATCGACGATTGATGTTGATCGTCCCTCTAATATAACATGCCCTAAATATTCCAAACTCCTGAAGTCCCAGACTCCCACAGTCCCTGTCGCACCACCAACCACGTTGGCTAGGCAGGCATGAACCAGAGGCTGACACACAACGAGGGATAGGGGTGACACATGTTCTCTCTAGGGGTGACATGTGTCATTCTCTAATTAGCATAAGGGGTTTGTGAATCTTCCATATCTCAGTGAAATGTGTCACCTTAGGTGCGGGTCCACGTCACCCTGGATGACATCAGTGAGACATGTTATCCCCCAACATACAACCTTCTAACTTCTTTCAAATCTCACGGTTTGGATATGTCCACATATATCCATAGATCCATGGCTCTCGTTACTTCGTGACTCTAGGATTCGGATCTTACTGTTAGGACCACATATTGTACCCTTTTTGCCCATACTGTTTGCTATTATTTTACCCTTCATCACCTACATTTTGACTTATACTATCATTCCACTTGATCATTCCAAGGTAC
>JZKD02S0211199.1:0-13214 GCA_000966675.3 Picea glauca
AAAAGCACACTCCCTGACTCAGTCTGGAGTCCAAGGGGGTTCTACCGATGCCTCTGCATCCTCAAGGTCAAAAACCCTGCACACTCAATCAAACTGAGTCAATAGCACCCATCTAATAAAATAGTAACACATCATGTCATCTGTCAATCACATCATAATCAAATATAATAGGTCTAATGTCAAAAATGGTCCAGATCACTTGCGAGCAAGTGTCCTCAAATAATAAGTGGTCTCAGTGCGCCAGAGCGGGATGTAACAATAAGAATGAGTAAACAAATGGGAAAAAACATCCTTCACTCATCATCCACACATAGAAAAGCAGGGCATCAGAATCTATAGGTCATTGTGCACCAAAGTGATGACTGTTGATTCGACTCCTGTCCAACTCCTTAGGCATGGACTGATGATCTAGATATGAGGACGAAGATAAAGCACAAATCTTTACCAATCAATAACACAACACAACCACCATAGTAATCAAGGATCGATGGACAAGGATATCAAATCGATGCAGTGAGCGTAAGCTATGAGGATTTTGAGTTTTTGATTACAAACGCTAAGTCAACCAATTTTTACACAATTGAAAGTACAAAAATTAAAGCGTAAGGTCAATAGTAATCTACCATGCAGAATAAAAGCATGCATATCATAGCCCAAGGTGATAGATTTGAGTCATTGTCCCGTGCGCTCCATGCATCTCCTACTTGCTGACCAATGAGATTTCACTGGTACCTCCCAGCCAAAACTCGGGGTAATCTTCTTCCCCCTTAGCCCCCAAAGCTGCAAAGGGGCCATGCACACTAAACCAGAGAACAACTATCTCTCAACTCACATTGCAAGGCCGAGCTACCACTCCTCACCAAGCTGGGTATCCCAACTCTTACAAGATAAGTCAGTCAAGTCTAAAATTTTGCAGCGTAACATTACACATAAAGGAAGATATCCATCCTCCTCCTCCCTCCTTTATATAGATTTTCTAAGTCATTTATTTCCCAATTTCCGATTTAATTTATTGTTCAATAAATTTAATTGCACCATAAATTAATTTCAGTAATTATTTAATTACTCCTATTTACCTCACCCAACTAAAAGCATTCCTAGAATCGCTCCTAGGTGTCCCCATATTCCCTTACACATTTTAATGAATTACCCCCTTACTAATTTACTAGTTGAGTTCAATTTAGAAAGTTCTTAAAGGCAAGATTCCTTACCAAGTTAGTCATTCCTCTTTTTTATTTATGTTTCCCTTTCTCTTTATGTTTCCCCCTTTTTCCCTTACTTTCCTAATTCTTTTAAATTTTCTTCTTTCCCTGTTTATCTAAAACTCAAATTAGCAAGTGTATAATTTACCCATTTTCCCTTTTTTTCTTTTTAGTTAAAAAATTTAATTAGCATATGTAACAAGCAATCAATTCCCCCCCTTTTTTCTAAATTTTAATCCCTCGATATAATTTTATTTTAATAAATTAATCAAATTTTTTACCCCCTTTTTATCACATGTTTAACAATTATTATTATTTTTTTTTTTTCCACAAGTATCACTTAGACCTAGATTTTATTTTCCTAGGATAGGCAACATTTTGTTAGGGAAATTGTTTTTAATCTTTATTATCACACTATTCGTTCTAAGGCCATCTAGGTTTATTCCCTTATTAGTTAACAAAGCGATGTTTCCTTCAGGATGCACTAGGTACTGCAAGGGTGCCACTTGACTCATTTTGTTTCCCTTGCACGACATGCCCTTCAGGATGCACTATGTGCTCCAAGGGTGCCACTCGCCTCTTTCTTCTTTTCCTGCACGATGTGCCCTTCAGGACGCACTACATGCTCCAAGGGTGCCACTCACCTCTTGACTGACTTGGTAGAAATAAAAAACCCATGGAGTCAATACTCCACCAGGTGATCCTATGGGAGACTAAGGGGCTCTAAGGAATAAATCCCCTGCCTTATTGCATGCCCCTTATAATCATCATGAGCGACTTTCGTAGTCTGCCCTCACAACATCGTGGGTATTCTTGAACCAGGTAGTCGTTAACCTACAGTTCGAGCCACGATGAGAGTGATAGTAGGTTATGGCAGGGTTTTTGTCCACACCTCTCCCTCAACATCTCTGGTAGTTGTGCGTGATGCCTCTACTCCACATGTGAGTCTGGTTGGCAAGCTATCATCAGCCTACATCATCAATGAATAATGTCAGAAACAAAATCCATAATCATAACATCTAATCAAATTCAGACGTCATATATACACAATCAAAACCCATTAGTCCACTCCCTGAATCGATCCGGAGTCCAAGGGTTTCATCGATGCCTCTATATCCTTGAGGTCCAAAATCCTGCACACTCAGGAGAACTGAGTCAATAGCACCTATCTATATCAATACAACAAAATAACAAGTCATCATATCATAAGGCCTCATAATCATAATCAAATGCCCAATAATATAATAATCTGGATCACTTGCAAGCAAGTGTCCTCAAAGAATAAGCTTTTTCAGTGCACGTAAAAGAGGGATGTTAGAATTACAAATAATGGACTATCTTTTATTTATGAAAAATTCATTCAATTTCTTAGTAAATTTGGAGAAAATATTTTACTTCATCCACCTATTATCTGCAAGGAAATGGGCAGGATGAGTCCACAAATGATTTTTTTATTAAAACTTTGAAGAAGACTATAGATGACAAACCTCATAAGTTGCACACATTACTCATGTATGCACTTTGGGCAGATCATACCAATACCAAGTCTAGCATTGATCATACTCCATTTCAACTTTTATATGGCTAAGAATCCATTGTGCATGTAGAACATGAGCTTACTTCACTTCGATTAGAATTACAGTCAGGGGAATTGAACACGATAGATATTTATCAGAGAATAAATTGTTTGCTAACCTTAGAATAACAAAGGATCCATGCTTTGGAAGCTCTCAGAAAAAGGAAAAAATCTGTCAAGAAGTATTTTGACAAAATGGCTACGTGAACTATTTTTTGGGTTAATGAGAAAATATTAATCTAGGATTCTGCACATGTTGATAGAGGAAAACACTCCAAGTTTCAGAAACTTTGGTTGGGTCCCTACAAAATTGCCTTGTTCATTGGTAACAATTCATGCTTATTAAAAGATATGCACATATGATTGTTTTCATATACTAAAAATAGTTCATATTTAAATCATTATGTCGAACCAGGATATTTGATGGGTTAGTTTTCTAATGCTCTTTGTATATATTTATTTTTCAGTTATATTTATTCTTTTTATGTTTGTACAATTTTATTTTCATTTGGTTTTATATCAATTTAAATTTTTTTTTAATCTTCATGTCAAGATTGATCATTCAAGCCACTCATTCCATCATGTTGTCTGCAAAATTTTGTTGTTATGTTTTGAAAATAGCAAGAACAGTAGAGACAAATGATTTTCTTTGGTTTACATCACTACTTATGTAGTAGTTTCCTACATCTATAAAATCTTTGTTGAAACTTGATGATAAAATCTCTTTCCCTTTTCTGCTTTCCCTTTCTTCCTTCCATATTGTTTTTCTTGCAAGAGTATATAAAAGAAAATTTGACATTTTTTATTAGCAAAGTATGATTCAAGATAAACTAGAGATTCAAAATTTCTTTCCAATTGAAAATTGACTATGCGCTTGTGGATTTGCCAGATGTTGGTGCATAAACTTGCCACTAATAACATATCTTGAAAATAGTAGCAAGGCATATTAAAAGCATATAATAGATATAATTAGTAGGTGGGACCCCCTAGGAACAAAAGAAATGATGGTTTATTTTATATTATCTTTTAAGTTTAAATGTGTATGATTTCCAGCTTGTTACAAGATTCAAATTTATGATGATCTACTTCCACCATGAAAACATCAACATTGTGTTCATCATCTCAGCTTGATTATCAGGTTTTTCCATTTGATTACACATGAAATGGTAAAGGCTTTGGTCATGAAAGTTGTAAAGAGCCTTTTGTACACTTTGCTCATGAAACTTTATTGCATATTGGTTATAGAATATACATCTTTGTATCATAAAAGAATAATTTTTTTTAGTTATGTTCCATGGTTATCACAACAACAAATAATGTTATCCCAAATTTGTTGTTGAGTACACTTATAAATTATAAAAAAAGGATTGATTATGTTATAATGTTTAGAATGAAAACATTGGTATGAATCCATTCAATTTCCATGTTACAAATGTTACATATTATAAAGTGGTTTCAAGATTTATATTCATAACATGTTATGTTGCAAGGGTGGAAAATTTGATTATAAACATTGAAGTATTGAGTCACATGGCACATTTGGTATATACATATTTGTGCAAGTGGTGAAGTTCTTAATTTTTAAATATTTTTTTTTATTGTATTAATGCATGAATGAATTGGGCACCATAACCAACATATTGCAATGCATATTTTATTAATGTGATTGAACCTTTTATCGTAATTTTTGATCCATCATTCACATGATAGTTCTGATGGAATTTACTTTGGCCAACATGGCATGTGGTCACATGCTTAGTTGGTGTTCTTTGATTGGTTTCAATATAGTGTTTAAAAAGTTGACGTTTGAGTTGGCATACTTTTCATTGCATGTGGGTTATGGAAATGACGTAGTGACTGTCGTATATTCAATACACCATTATGTGTTTTTTTCACCCATGTCCCTCTTTGGTTGTTGCATTGTCCATTCGAGTTGTTCAGAATTTTTCTGTTGTGGCATTGTTTGGTTACAGATCTCAAACCCTGGAAGTTTCATAGCCATTTACACTAGTATTTCAAGAATATTTGAAGCACTTGTGAAGGTATGTAGACTCTATCCCATCTTTCAACAAATGTATATTTATCTTGCAACAATAATTTTAAATTTGGATCTATGTTAATTGGTTTTTGAGTGTGTTATTTCTTCCCCTCCACCTTAAAATGGGCCTTTAATACCTATGAAAAACAAAAATAAGTTTTTTCCTTCATATACGAACTTTATGTGTTTGTCACTCTGCTTTTGGAAAGAATTTGGTTAATCTGGGTTTAAATTCAAGTCTTGACTGCAAACAATTGATATAAAAAATTATTTATAGGATATACCTAGAAAACCCTATCTCAAGACATTGAAAATTACACTAGTACCAATATTATGCAACTTAACCTCTTCTCTAAATTAACGTTCTAACCAATATTTTCCTCCGATAGATGCACTTGCACCCTTTCTAGTTCTCTCTATTTTGGAAGCCAATAATTTTGGGGTATCAATTTTGGGTAAATTCTCAAGGAAGGGTTCAAGATTTAGAATTTCATTCAACATGCTGGAACAATGGTGATATAAGGAAAAGATGTAACCGTTTAGTGATATCAACTGACATTCTACACAACTAATTTGTTGATACAACCTTATTTTAGTTGCATGCCTCTGAATGTGAAATAACAATTTTTTATATTCAACATATTTCCAAACCCTATATATTAAAATTTTCAAAGGAATTTAGTTCCTAGTTTTGAACCCTCATCGATTATATTGATTTATATAGTTGTTTGTTTGAATTTTTTATGATCTTGGATGTAAACAATTTACACGGGGATTTACAAAACTTCGGACTAAATTTTGAAGTTTGAGCCATAAAAAACTTTTTGAGTTTGTTTTGACCCAAAAAGAATGTTCTTGAAATGGTAAGGTGTTCGAACTATGTGTTCATGTATGTACAGAGAGTTTTTTTTAAAGTAGGAAATTGTTGGATCAATTATAGTCTTGATAACTTCTAGGTTTTGAAAGTATGACTTGGAAAAATGTATGGTTAGGTTGTAAATTGAAGTTTGGTAAACTTGTTGAATAATTCCAAACCCTCATCAGTACGAAATACATTTGGAAAATATATAATTTTTGAGTTGCGGAGAAAAAATATATTGTTTATATAGAGAAAGTAGATTATTTTTTAACATGGGACCAAGTCCTCTCATTATTTCATTTTCCATGAGTTATTCCCAAATTCATAAATTCATCTTTCATCAAAATTCCATATTTTTTTCTTCTTGTATAAAATAAAACATTTTTTTTTATTGAAAGAAAAGGTTGTTGGTAGTTGGAATGAATGATTTTCAAAGGCATGAGAAACATATATTGGTTGTTGCATGTATGGTTAGAAGAAAAATTGAAAATAAACATTGTCAAGTGTTTGTCTATGCATAATGTTAGAAATTGAATCATGAACTTTGTTTTATAAAAGAATACAATTACATGATTATTTTCTCATTATCGAAATACAAATCAAGGATGACAAACAATAAGTTGAATGAAGACCATCTGGAATAAGTTTGGAAATGACTCTTTTATTTATTTTCAGGACCAATTCTTTCATACTCCTACTTTACATAAACTATTTCTAAAGTCCCAATACCATTTTTCATTTAAATTCATGTTCTTCCCCCTATTATATAAATAAATTTCATGAATCCGAAGGAAGGATAATAGACATATTAACAATGTATTTGAATGATACTTGGCATATGATTGAACTAATGAGTGAAAAAATGGATTGGAATGATAGATTGTTGATTGGAATTAAGAGTAGGTACATAGATTTTGGATGAAAGTGGAAAACCAATATGTTATGATTATGAGCATGTACCACTCTTTCTCATCATTTGATTTCACTTTACGTTCATCGCAAATCCCTTCATCTTCCAAATTTAATTATATGTCCCATATTCTTAAATAAATATCACTTTATGGAATAATAAGAGTTATGAAGTCTGGATATGTTTCAAAAGAGATAAATTTACTTGATCCTAGGTTACTTTCCGTCACTTCCCTTGGTTGATTGCATGCATGATTGTTGATTGATTCAAAGCCAAATTTAAATTATGTTCAATGAAAAATTATATTTGATGATTTATGTGTTGTATTATGCATACTCTAATCGAGTCTTGATGATTAAATAAATGAACCTTTTTATCCTTGGTAGTAACCAATCTAACTGAGATAAAAATGGAAACAAAGGAATTTGGAATAGAGGAAAACAAATTGGTTTTCCTAGGCACAGAAATAAAATAATTAGATTCTTTATTCATTTTGATGCAGAATTTGAATAATTTAATCAACTTTTGCAAACTAGCCTTCTCAATCTAGTTGGTCAAGGATATTTCAATCCTCCTCCACCACCTTTCAGAACCCAATTCTAGCCTCATCTCAACATTTATGAAATTATTGTGGAACCCCGTGTGTCTTTTGAACTTGATATTCTGACCAATGATGGTTGGAATGAAGTAGTTTGTGATCATCAACCTCATTTCAATGGTTGGCCTACTATATCACTACCATTACCTCCACCTCCTTCTGAGAAACCACTTCATCCTACTATTTTGGTAGCCTCACCTACATTCATAGCTCAGTGGCCTAAGAAACATATAGAATTATCCCATGAGCTTGAACGAATAAAAGGAAAGAAACCTACCTACTCACCTAGCTCTAGTTCATTAAAAATTATTCCCATTTTGTTACTTCCCACTCCATTCTCCAGAAACTTGAAGCATGAAATATCACCTTTGGTTATATGCACCCTGAGGCATGAGAAAATGAGAACAAAAAACCTTCTAAGGAAGACATGCATACACAAAGGATGGCATCATCCACTAGTACATTTGGGTCAAATTATGATGTAGTGTTCGTAGCAATGTCCACTTTATATTATCGGTAGATCGAAAAACATTGGGACCCCTCAACCATCGTTTCACATGATGTTGGTTTTATGATGATAGAGATATTGTCTTTCTTGCGACATTTCATGCAAACACATTTCATGTCAGACTTCACTATCCAATCCCACTATGGACATCACTACAACACTATCGAGACATTGCACCTGCAATGGCACAGACTGTTGGTCTTCCAACATGTACGTTATATCAGCGACGTCTCACCTGCAACATGGACACCATGACAACGACGATAGGAACATCGGATGGTCGACGAAATGTAGCGTCAGTCTTCCAACATCTATGCTATATCAACAATGTTTCACCTGTGACGTGGATGCCATGACAATGACTCTAGGAATGTCAGAGATCGACGGAAGATAACATCAGCCTTTTGACATGGACGCTATATTAGCGATGTCTCCTGCGACATTGACTCCATGATAGCGATGCTAGTAACTTTGAATATTGACATAAGGTAATGTTGGTCTTCCGATGTGTATTCTATATCAACGACACTAGGGACTTTGGAAGATCGACGACCTATACGTGTTTTTAAAAAAATATAAAAAACAAACAAAACAGTATCAAAAAGGTTTAGGGTAGGAATCTCATTGTTATCACAATCGATGAGGAATAGGATAACCATTACACAATTCCATCATCATTATAGAAATTGTTTTGTGCCCAACGACACAATGGATAACATTTGGCTCCTACTTGGGGTTAACTTCTCTTCTCAGGAGCATTTGATAACCATAGAATCCTTATTTACCAACATTTGAGAACCCTAGAATCCTTCCTTACCAAAACTTCATCAATATTACCCTTTATACCCTTGTGTTTGATCATTGCAACATTAATCATAACCATGATTCACAAGTAATATCATAATAAAAGACAACCTTAGAGAAACCTGAACAACAACATGACAAGAAACATGACCAACCAGAAGAAACATAACTGAAAAGTACCCAACATATAGACTACATAAATAATATTGTCAATCTACTCAACAAATATAAGGAAAGTGATCCAAAATTAGGGTAGGAAAATAAGAATTATAGCATTGGAATAGGCTATAAGAGTGCCCATTTAATTGTTGTTTTGACGATTGGTTCCATAGAGGAATTTTTTTCCTAATGAAAGGAAATGAATCTATAATTAAATATTCCTTGAACATGCCTTTCTTCACTAAGTTTTAAACACTGACATATTTACTCCTGTAGAAATATTTTCCATGCCCCAAGGCATCCAACTTGGATGTGAGATACAATTTCTTTCCATAATCATGTTGATTGGAATGTACGTCATCATTAAGAGCTAGAGGACCTATAGGTGAAATAGTCATAAACAGGTTGATCCATAATTATCTCGGAAACAAGGATATATTAATCAGATCGATCAATGAATAACGATGCAATATCTCTCTCATTGATGTTCAAAATTTCCTATTCTCATAATCATTTAATAGTGACAAGGAGTTTCCTTGCTTCATACCACAAAAAGGTTCACTAATGAAACATTGACTAAATTTTTTTATCTCCAAGTTGCTTACTACTCAATTTGTTGCTACAAGAATGTACCTTGGAATGTGACTGTCAATTTCAAGGCTAGCATGAGGTCGACACAACCCTTACTACCCTCAGTATTTATATCAAGTAAAACTCGTGTTCCAAGACACAAAGGCTATCATAATCAAAGCCATGTTCTTAATTACACTTTTCAAGGAAGTATCATTTCCTTCAACTACTAGGCCTTGCTCATTTTTATAGGTTGTCAAGAGTGTTTCCTACTTCATTTATTCTTGGATTGATTGGTGTATCATAATTTCACCTTTTATCATGTGAAAACACCTCAAAAGAATCAATATCATCATTTCCTATATTTTGGGCTCATACATTAGGTATATTTTCTGTGGTAAGTATAGAAATTCCCTTGAAATGAGGTCTAATCATAGAGTTATATTCAATTAGATATATAATTAAAACATGTCAATAATAACTCCATGTGCCAAAAGTGGCCATGTAGGTGAGGGAATCCATACACCAAGCTCCAAACATGATTCTTTATCATAATTTTTGAAATGGATAGATCTATATAAAGCATGTGTACATGGGGGAGGGTGTTCAACAAAAGTGAAGGATCAACAATGTAAAGGTTATATACCAATGCCAAATGAACCCACAAGTGTTAGGAAGTTCCTTCTTTACAGCTACCCAATTCTCACAGGAAATATCATATTTCAACATGTTGTAAAGGTGATCGGATCTGTTGTTCATATTGCTTTTACTAAGTCTGCAAAAAGGCTATTGATGCTAATGGTGCACTAGTAAAGGATTCCAAAATGTTATTAAAAGACTGCTGGAAGTGGAGGGATAGGATTTTGACATGACAAGAGAGTGAACAATTTATACAACCATATTGTTTCATATTGATCTATTAACCAAAATGCATATACATGTTTGAAATGAAAAAATGGTAAGTTTCTTAGCATGCATTTCTAGAAAATGTTCCTACATAACGAAGGTGAAGAAACAAACTTTATTTTGAAAGTGAAACTACAAAAAAATGTGAGGTATTTAAGAAGTGCGAGTGGGTGAGAACCAATGGCAATGAGCTTGTGAATCCAAATTTTTGAAACTTAAATTAAACCAAAAAACAAATTAAACTCTTGTGATGACTCTCCCATAAAAAAATATTTTTCTTTAACTTCCTCAATGAGTCCTTCAAAATATACACACTAAATCAAATCATGCTTATACCATTAATCCTATCAACCTTCAATGTCGATTCATAAAAACATTTACTTTATATGAAGTATTCTTGTAACACCTCGAGTTTCGAGCCCTCATTTTAAATAATGTATTGTTACAATGCTGAGAGGCTTGATTGGCCAAACAAGTATTAAAGGGCTAGTATGCCCAATAAATGTAATGTTGTTATAATTATTAATAATGAACACATTGTTGGCTACTAGATGGACAAGGACTAGAGTTATAGGGTGCTATGATTCCACAAGAGAGGGGGCTTGAGGGGCTAAGTGTTTATTCCTATTATAATTACCCTTTTGTCTAAGTGAGGGGGTCAGTTACTTGAGATTCTTGGGGAAATCCAAGAGGTTCTTGATTTCCCCCACGAAGTTACTTAAACTTGCCTCTGGTCTGATGGGGTGGTTTGAATGATGGATCATCTGCTAATTTCCTATACCTTCACTCATTTTTCCCTCACACACTCCCATGCACCCCCTAACTCATCCATTGATCCGTCATCATCTGCTTCTTGTCTCAAAAAAGGGAACTAAGCTACTGAAGATTTAGCCATAGGATAGTTTATTGTAGTGGCCTCTCGTGTGATCCAGCCATTACCCGGGGCCTACATGTCTGAAATGTGTTGGCCTATACCCTCGTTTTCTCACAACTGTGAGTCCTGCGAGTTCCAACATTGAGATTTTGGATCAACTATGTTGGAAGCCTTGGAAGGAAGGATAAGGAATGCTTGAGGGACTGCATGGCAGAGAAGGGTGGAGGTCCATTCTCTCAGGTGGCACAAGATGGGTAGAAGAGAGATGGGTACTTGGATTGTTGTGGATGCTGGGAAACCTATGAGAGATTGGGAGCTTACTGGTTTGGGAACCCAAGTACACTCTGGAACTATCCTTGTGGATTCATAGCCCTAGCTCGAGGGTGACACTAATGTTGATATTTGGAGAAATGGTGTCTATGGTTGGGTGGAACATCCTTGGTCTACAGCTAATTGATGTCACCTTTTTATAAAGATAAATGCTCTCTATTGTGATATTATTATATGTGTATGAATGTATTATGTTGTGTATTTAATTATCATTTAATTGAACCTTAGATTATGCATTCTTGCTGGATATTATTGTGCATGTTGTTAAATTATTTTATTTTATGCATCCTTAAATTTTAAGACGATATTAGTAAGAGACAGAAGTCCAAGGGTGGGCTTGAAGGTAGCATACACGTCCCATAGGTGGTTGGGTATGTTATAGATTGGTATCAGAGATTTAGGTTGAAACATCAAGCCGGTATGGGTCAGGTCTGTTGGTCAAGGTCTCTTGGTATAGATCAAACTCTGACCAAGAAATTGAAAATATTACGAGGAATGGCATTGTAGAAGCTACACAGAAGACAGAACGTCGTAGATCCGTTGTAAGGGTTCAAAGGAGTAGTACCATTCCTTTTTAATTCGGGAGCGATCACCACTGTAGGATCAAGAGATATCAGGGATCATTGGATCAGAGGACAAGTGAACATGGGTCAACTGATGAAAAGGAAGCAAGGTTAAGGTTTCGACCGTCGGATCCCATTGGAGAGAGAGATATCAATGGCTAGTAGCATTACGGGGAACCGAGTTTCATGGGAGTTAATTTCCCAAAGTGGTCCCGCAATCCAAACCACAGTTTCACCAAGGGGTTACGTGTCAGCGTCAGGAAAATTGTGGGGCGAAAATAGGGTTACTCCAAACCGTCGATGCACGAACCCACAAATTTAAAGGCATTCTGTGATGTGAATTGTTAGTGCTCAAGTCACAAACCTCCAAAGAGTCAAAGTAGCTGGGAACCATCGATCTGTAGGAGGACATGTGTTCACCGATCACATGCTTCAGATAAAACTCTCCAGCAAAAAGTGAGCGAGGAGGGGGTTTGAAGTTTGAGACTTCTAAAACCCAAAGGCCCAAAAGGATATTAGTCATTGATCTGCTGAGAGCCATGCAACACCAGATCCAAGGCTTCAGATAAAAGCCAGTGGGGACAAAACATTTTTGAAAACTGATATTTTTGAGACCCGAAGACCCGAAGGGATCTTTGTAACATCCCGCTCTGGCGCACTGAGAAAACTTATTATTTGAGGACACTTGCTCGCAAGTGATCTGGACTTTTCTAATGTTAAAACATTTATACTTGATTATGATGCGTTATGATAGACGACATGAGGTTTTACTATTTGATGTAGACAGGTTCTATTGACTCAGTTTTATTGAGTGTGCAGGGTTTTGGACCTTGATGATGCAGAGGCATCTGTGGAACCCCTTGGACTCTGGATTGAGTCAGGGAGTGTGCTAATTGGTTGATTTATTTACTGTGATATTTCATTGATTTGATTATTTGATGATTGACATGTTCTAACATGATTGTTGATGATGCAGGCTGACGATAGCTTGCCGACAAGACTCACATATGGAGTAAAGGGGCCACACGATTTCCAGAGAGGTTGATGGAGAGGTGTGGACAACAGCCCTACCACAGCCTACTAGCACTCCCACCGTGGCTTGAACTGTAGGTTAATGATTACCTAGTTCGAGAGGATCCACGATGTCGTGAGGGCAGACTGCGACAGTCGCTCACGATGATTCTAAGGGGCGCACAATAAGTCAGGGGCCTTATTCCTTAGAGCCCTTAGTCTCCCACAAGTTCACCTGGCGGAGTGTTGACTCCAGGGGTTATAGATGTCTACCAATTAGTCAAGTTGGCGAGTGGCACCCTTGGA
>JZKD02S0211199.1:20903-57533 GCA_000966675.3 Picea glauca
ACCAAAAAAATTCTCTAAGATAAAATTTTGATTAACCTTAAAAAAAAGGGGGACCCTATAGAAATAAAAATAAGGATGTAACCTAAAACCCACTTAAGTAATGGTTTGATTCTTCTAAAATTTAGGGGGGTAAAGTGAAGAGAGGGATAAATGAATTGAAATCCATGGTTTTAAAATTGTAAAGAAGAAATAAAATTATTTAACGTGTGGGAGTATAAAAAGTTATGAATTTAAAAATAAAATGAAAAGATTAATTAGCGCTTTTACCTTTTTGGTTTTAAAAAAAAAAAAAAAAAGGAAAGAAAGGGAATAATAAAAGTAGGGAAATGAGCCTTTTAATAAATTTAAAGAAAATAATTTTGGAGAAACGTGGGGGATGAGTGACACTTGAAAGACAGAGAATTTTTAGAGGGTTTTCATTAAAACTTAAATTAAATGTGATTTAGGGAAAGGGTGGGTCTAAAAACTCTATAAAAGAAAGGGAAGATGAGGAAGAAGGGGATGGGAAGTTAGCGTAAAATTACCCTGCCGAATTGTGACTTGACTGATTGCTTGTGAGGAGTTGGTATTTTCTCAGCCTGTTTGGAGTGGTAGCTCAGCCTTGCGAGGCGAGCTGGGAAGCTAGACTTACTTTCTGGATTTTGTGTGGCCCTTTTGCGGATAGGGGGGATAAGGGGGAAGCAGAGTACCCCTAGCGATTGGTTGGGAGGTACCGGTGTAGTCTCTACGGTCGACGAGCGGGAACGGCGCAGAGCAGGAGCGGCACGAAGCGCGGGGTCATCATTCGAGGCGGGCGACAAGGAAAAGGTACGCTCATTTATTTTATAGAATGTAATGCATAGAAATTTATGCTGGGATCTGTCTGATGATTCTAATGGATGAATTTAGTCTTAATATTTTGTTCCAATTAATTTCCTAAGGTCATAGTGGTCAGCGTTCAAGCTGGGTTCCACTGCTCCTTGGTTGGAACCTTTATGATTATGAGTTACTCTTGTGCTGTAAATTTTTTTGGATGTTGTATTTAGCGATTAAACTATGGATGTATAGATTCACCGTCCTTAACAATCTCTGTTATAGTTTTATTGGATTGAGGTATGTTCATGGAGGCGTGTAGTGGCGAAGTCATTCGGTCATAGATACCCTTGTGATTAGATTTTCAGGCTTGACACCTCTCTTACTGTTTGGATGAATCTCTGTTGATTTAGGACACTGAGCTTTTGTCGAACCCTTACCTTCTTACCTTCAGTTCCAGCCTTTAACCAAGGAAAGTCGTAAGGCACTCATGTTTATTTTAAAAAGGGAAGCGTTGGGTTCTGTCTCGGTTGTTCTTTTGTTTTTTCATCCTTTCTCTGCAAATGATGGTATTTCCGCACCCATTTGCGCCCTGCAACCGGTGCTAAATACCTTACTCCTTACTTCATGGAAAAATTGTCTAGTTTCCCAACATTGTGTTAAATCGCGCCATGTTGAACAGTGGTTCGGGCTTTCACCTCTGCCAGTCGCGCTATGTACGACTAGGAAAGGAGTTCTCTGTAGTGCAGTAAAGTTGAAGCCTTCGCTGGTTAGTTTTTGTTTAAAAAAAAAAAGGGAAAACAAATTTCAGGAAACCCTTCAGTCGTTGGACAACGCAGCGCTTGATCGAATCCTTTTTCCTTAGAAAACTGAGATCTGCATAAAAAAAATGACATCGGGATACTCGGTTCACTCAAAAGAAGGCGGGTAGATCCTTCATTCTATCGACCCTTCATGCATATGAAGGTGCCCCTCCTACCTGTAGGTTGTCCATGCTCTCATGCAAGGTTGTCTGTGTGCTTAGCTGAGCCAAGATTTCGCCTGTTTATTTGGATATGGACTGTGGCCTTTGAGCTTAGCACGGGAGCACTGTCAACCTTTTAGTTACACGTTGTTCCATTTGTCTCGTAAACCACCTTCCTGGAATTACGCATTGGATTCCATACCCTTAAGTGCTCCTTGCATCTTTCTCCATTCAACTCTTAATTGCTGACAGCCGTGAACTCTGTCCTTATGAAGGGACGATGAACCTGGCAGTAACCTTTAGCAGTCGTTTAGTTTTGCAGGTTTTGACAGAATTTTTGGCAGATCCTTAAATGCTCTGACAACCTATACGCTGTGAGCCTTTCTTATAGACAGAACCCGTACCGGCGCTCCTAGTCCTGTAAGAAAGTTTTCTGATATTATTCATCTAAGTGACCACAACCACTAATCTACAGATGATAGTTTCTTATCATGGGAATGGTGGATGTAATTACCATCTATCAAATTTCTGGTTGTAAACAAACCATGAACGAACTTAACTTTGTGAGCGAGTGGATTTTTTATAATTCTGACAACGTTGATTTAATGAATACGTATGTCAGAGGTGATAGTTCCATGGTAACCTATGCCTCTGGTTGCTAAATGATGGGTTACTACCAAGGAACGTTTTACTCCTCAAGAAAGTTCGAGTGGTGTTTTGAGAATTAGAAGGCCTTATTTTATCATAAAACTTAGGTTAGAAGAGATAACTTATTTAGTAAGATGTAATGTCAGAATTAGATAACTTGAAAATAATTTAATTTTATGTTCTTTGCCCAGTTATGGCCATATGAGGTAAAGGTAATGTTGTATTATTTTACTATTATTGAAACTTTATTGTAAAAGTTCACATAAAGGTTAAAGTGAGGTGTATTTTCTTTGCTACTGTAATATTGTGGGTAATATGTGAAGGTAATGTTATGGCATTGTAAAAAGAGAATATAATATTAGTATTGGTGACATGATATTAATTTAATTATTAATTCAAATGCAAGGTTATGGGATTATAAGGAGAAGGGACCCTGGTCATCATTGCATGGTAATGTATTTGAATATATACTGTTTAGGAATTATGTAACTGTGATATATGGTTATTTAATTGCAAGGATTTTGTGATGTAAAATGGAGGTTGTTATTGTTCTAGGGTAATGTTAGTATAGTTTTATTGTATTGGTAATTTACAAAATGTAAGGTGACTTTTATGTAATGGCAATGTCACTATAATGTAAGGTCATGGTAAATTATCATTGAAACATGTAATGTAATATCCTCGCCCTTGGAAAAATTCTATGTAGCCTTAATAACATAGGAATGTAAGGACATTGTGATTGATTACAACGTTGTGGTAGTATACATGTAATGGTGTGGTTAATTCATTGTAAGGACATTTAATTCTTTTATATTCTCAACACAAGGGTAAGGCCCTTAACCTAAGGGCAATGATTTAACTAGATTTACCTTATGCTAATGTACTCGTGGTTTAATAAAATTAAAAGGAGAAGTTGGCTAATAATAAATCACGGTTGAGTCATAGACATTCCCTTTTCATTAAGTTTAGTGGTCGTTGTCTGAGTCCTTGTCTGGTGCCTTCCATAGAAGACGTGGTTGGTCTTTTTCTATTGTTGCACTGGGTTGTAATAATTTGTTGATTGGAATGCTTGTGTCGGGCGAGATATAGACACCTCCATGTAGCCTTAGTACATAAGTTTGCGTGTGTGATTATTTATGTGTAAAGAATCCAATGCCGTATCAAGAGTCTCGGGCCCTTTAAAGGCAGGGTTCGACTCTTGCAACACACCTGACGGAGATTACTAGTTTCTACCTGAGCAGACGGCCAGGATCCTATCTGACCTTCTCTCTCTGTGGAGCAGAGAACTAAGATTAAACGCCCTGCTTTCCTGTGCAGAAATAGTAACATGTACTACTACAGATTCTTCCTTTTGTGTTCGTACCGTGCATAACCCAGTATGTCGTTAAACAGTTGCAGTTACTTGTTGTGTGCCTTATGTCTATGGTCATTTATTGCTTGCAGTTACTTGTTGTGTGCCTTAAGCCTTCTGGTTGTATTCATCGTGGTTGTGTCTTGTTGGTTGTCGGGTGGCGATGTAGAGTCAAGTGTGTATGTTCCTTTTTACACGTGTGCACACACATTAAACACGAAAAATAAAAAAATTACACCTGTTAGAGAGTTGTTTTCGTAACGAGGAGGTCGTTACAATCTTAGCCATTGATATGTCGAGAGCCACACGTCGCCAGATCCAGGGCTTCATATAAAATCCAGTAGGGCCAGATAGCTTTTGAATTTTGATATTTTGGGAGTCTGAAGTCCCAAAGGAATTGTAGTTGTCGATCCGCAGGGGACATGCATCAGAAAGTCGTGAGCTTCAGATAAAAATATTTTCAAGGAAAAATATTGAAGTTTGAGATCTCTGAAGTCTGGAGCCTTGAAGTAAAACATAGCCGTCGGATTGAGGAGGAAACGTGGAGCAGATCTGTGAAATCCTAGTGAAGACCCGAAGTGAATCTTAGTCATCCGATCTGGGAGGACACATGGTGATAGATTGGCTAGTTCAGGAATTTTGAGTTCAAGAGAATTGGAAGAGTACTAGTTTGAAAACTCTCAAATCCCCAAAGCCTGAAGATCCGAAGTGATGGGGCACAATGATGTCACCTAGAGGTGATGTCGACCCTGGAATCCTCGAAGAGACATTGCTTTCCGATGTCACCTAGGATGACATGGACACATGGGATGCGTGCCACATGTTAGTAAGATTTGAGCATTTGGAATATTGAAAAGTCGATTAGAATGTGACACGTGTCACCTGCATTATTGGACACGTGTTTTCTTCCAGTATTTCACCATGTGGCAACAGATCGTGCAATCCAGAGACTGACCACTCTAGAGGGGAATGATGTGACTTTTTTCATTGGGTCAGAAAATCCCAAAGGCCCGAAGGCTAGAGTACATGTCAATTATTGATTCAAGAGGACATGTGTCAAAGGATCGTCGACTTCAAGTGAAATCACTCTGGGAGAAAGTGCAAGAGGTAATTTTGAAACTTTTGAACCCTGAAAAGCTGAAGAGATTCACAGTCGTTGATCTGTGGGAGGACACTCGTCGACAGATCATGAACTCCGGGTAAAAGAATTTCAGGAGGAGGTAAGTGAGGAAAGTTGAGACTCCCAAAGCGTGGAGTCCAGAAGCATATCTCAATCGTTGATCGCGAAAGAGGATGAGGACCGTTGATCCAGTATTGGGTGAAATTTTTGAAGTCCCGAAGCTCTAGACAAGTTCTTTTAGTCAACTAAGCGCATTTTTATGGCCTTTTTCATATGGAGATTAAGAGATAAAGGATGGAGGTATAAGGGACGAATTGGTTGTATTCAAGACAAAAAGGTGAAAAGGAAGGATTTAGCCCTGGTTTCTAGTCATGGTCACCTGGGGAGGTGGTTTGAAGGAAGTGCCTATGCAGGATAGATTCTATGTTAGCCAAGATAACAAGACACTATTATTTTTGGAGAATGGAGATATGGTCTCCATGAACGGAAAAAAGAAAGATACCTGTAGCACGGTTTGATAATTTTGTTTATCATATTCATAATTCTAACAAAATGGTCGCTGGAACATTTTTCATAATTAAGGGGCTTAAGCACATCATCTCAGGATGCGTATTGAGGAAATGGAAGAAGGCGAGGGAGCCTCCAGCCACTATAAGGAGGTTGAAGGCTAGAATACCAGAGTTGGTAATGCAGAGACAGGGTCCAATGGATGCAAGGAAAAAGGAGAGCAATAAATGTTAATAGAAACTGTAAGAATCCTGAAGATGGAAGTGCAGAGATACAAAGAATAAAACAAGAGAATGATGAGAGAGAAAAGTCAGATAAATGCTCACGTTTTACAGAGATTAAATCAGTTGTAGAGGCAAATGAAGAAGGGATAAAACTCAAGACAAGAGGAAGAAGGAAGGTTTCATGAAATAAGAGATGATCATGGAAGAGATGGTTATTCCATAAGTGCCAGCAGAGCTCATGGACACCATTCACCTCCTTACTTATAAAGAAAGTTTTATGCATTGGAAGATCCCATAAGTAGTCCAGAGGTGTCTCCTGTCAGACACCAAAGAAGGAAACAAGAGTTAGATAGTTTGCAAGGAGATCTGAAGAAGTTCAAGCAACATTCCTTTCTGGTTGAAAGTGAAAGGGAAGATGATTCTGAAGCATGGTTTCTTGGGCTCAGGAGATACTTTCAGTTTCATAACTATTCATCAAAACTGAAACCCAGGACTCCCACCTACCATTTACATAGGAAAGATGCAATGTGGTGGGACCAGCTGAAACAAGTGGAACATGTTAATGAAAGTAGGATCACTTGGAAACAATTCAATAAGTACTTTCAGAAGGAGTACCTCTCAGAGAATTTATATGACAAGAAAATGCAGGAGTTCTTTGAACTCAGATTGGGAAGCATGAATATGCCAGAGTATGAGAAGAATTTCTTTGGATTGTTAAAGTATTTCAAGTTCATTAGTTATGAGAAAGTGAAAATACAGATATTTATAAGTGGAATGCCAACCTTTTATAAGAAAAATATCAAGTATGATGAACCCAAGACCTTGACTGAGGCCATCATGAAGGCTATATACATGTATGAGAAAGGCCAGGGAAGATAATCCCTACATAAATCTTGGAAGGACAAGAAGAATACAAATTCCGATGAGAGGAGAAAAGGATTCAATCCTCCATTCAATAGGAATGAGCCTAATATAAATTATCAGGATCAGTATGCTAAGGGATATTTCAAGAAGGAAGATTTGTTTGGAAAAAGGGGAAGACTTCCAATCCAATGCTGGGGATGCAAGGAAGATCACTTGTACAAGTATTTCCCACACAAAAAGGACATGATGAAGACTATGCACAGCATCCAAGAGGCTAGAACAATCGAAGATATGGGAAGAATCTATGCATATTTAAATGATCCACAAGTAGAGTACCAGTCCAATATGATCGAGGTGGAAGGTAAGATCATAATCACCCTGTTTCTATTTTGATTGATTCAGGAGCAATTCATTGCTACATTGATCCTAAGATAGTGGATATATTACTTTTGGAGAAAAGTAAACTTGGAAAATCAAGTTTGGTTCAGTTAGCCACTGGAACCAAAAGAATAATCCATGATATGGTCATAAGTTGTTCCATAAGTCTTAATGGAATGAATACTAGCACCGATATAAATATCATACCATTGGGGTCTTATAATATTATGATTGGGATGGATTGGTTGGAAAAGGATCATGCTATCCTAGATTGTCATAAAAATATAGTTACATGTCTTGATGAAAATGGAAAACAGAGAACTGTGAAAGGAGTTCCAAGACCCATCTCTATAAGGGAGATTTCAACCTTGCAGCTGAAAAGATGTTTTAGAAAATAATGTTAATTGTATGCAACTCATGTGGAAGATCCAGATAATACAAAGGGGACAAGCCTCGAAGATTTCTCGGTACTACATGATTTTGAAGATGTATTCCAAGAAATACCTGGATTGCCACCAAGAAGGGAGATAGATATAATTTCTCAATTGATTTAGTGCCAGGATCTGCCCCGGTGTCAAAAACACCTTACAAAATGAGCACACCAGACTTAAAAGAATTACAAATGAAGTTGGAAGAATTGTTGAAGAAAGGGTACATACGTCCAAGTGTTTCACCTTGGGGAGCACCAATACTTGTTTTCAAAAATAAGGATGGAACCTTGAGGCTGTGTATTGACTTCGGACAACTGAAAAATTACACTATAAAGAAAAAATATCCTTTACCCCGAATTGATGACCTATTTGATCAACTAAGAGGAGAAAAAATATTTTCAAAGATTGACTTGAGGGCAAGATACCATTAGGTAAGAATCAAGGAAGAAGATATTCATAAGACAACCTTTAGGACCAGGTATGGGAATTATGAATTTGTAGTGGTACCATTTGGATTGACCAATGCACCAGTTTCCTTCATGTTCTTAATGAATGGCATATTTATAAAATATTTGGATAAGCTTGTCATAGTGTTCCTATATGACATACTTATCTATTCTAAGTCTGAAGAGGAGCATGAACATCACTTAAGACTGGTATTGCAAGTATTGAGATAACATCAGTTGAACATCAGTTGTATGCCAATTTGAGTAAGTGTTATTTCTATCAAAAGAAGATCCATTACATGGGACACATTGTTTTAGAACAGGGAATAGCAGTAGATCCAGAAAATATTGAAGCCATTAGAGGATGGCCAACACCCATAAATGTGTCATACGTCATATATTTTATGGGATTAGTTGGAAAATATAGAAGGTTCATAGTAGGGTTCTCTAAGATTTCTCATCCGATCAATGCTTTGAAAAAGAAGGGAACTAAATTTGAATGGACATTCAAGTGTGAAAAGAATTTTAATCTGTTGAAGGAATTACTTACTAGTTCACCTGTGTTAAAGATTGTTGATCCAAATGAAATTTTTGTGGTATGTACAGACACATGCAAGGAAGGAATTGGGGGAGTCCTCATGCAAAATGGGCATGTCATTGGATATGAGTCCATAAATATTAAGAAACATGAGAGTAACTATGCCATGCATGACTTGTAACTTGCTTCCATTGTTCACACGTTGAGGATGTGGAGGCATTATCTCATGGGGAATAAATTCGAATTAATAATAGAACACATTGGCCTGAAGTATCTTTTTGAACCACTGACCTTGAATGAAAGACAAACAAGATGGATGGAATTTCTAAGTGAATATGACTTTGATATCAAGCATATCAAGGGAAAGGAGAATAAATTTGTCGATGCACTTAGTATAAGAGTGCATCTCATGCATGCTACTGCTACTAGTATGCATCAGTCATACTTGAAGAAAAATAATTTAGATGGCCTTGTTACAGATCAACATTACCTATACGTAAAGGAAAACTTACAACAATGATAGGTACAATAGAAAAAAAAGGAGTATGAGATAAACGAAGATGGATTACTCATGCATAAAAACATAATCTATTTTCCTAGTTCTGGAGAACTGAGGAATTTGGTACTGAAGGAAATGCATGATGTTCCATGTGTTGGACATCCTGGTTACCAAAAAACAATTACAGCAGTAGGAAGCCAGTTCTTTTGGTTGATAATGAAGAAGGATGTTGTTGATTACATCACTCGATGTATGGAATGTCAGAAGGTGAAGGTTGAGCATAGGCACCCAACGGGTTTGTTGCAGCCATTTCCAATTCCATAGAATAAATGGGAAGTGATCACCATGGATTTCATCACAAGATACCTAGAACGAATAAGAAACATGTTTCAATGATGGTGGTGGTTGAAAAATTAACAAAGGCTTCTCATTGCCTGTGAAGACAATGCATACAATGGCTAATATTGCATAAATTTTCATGAAGGAAAATGATAGGTTGCATGGGATACCCAGGGCAATTGCCTCGAATAAAGATACAAAGTTTACCTCCAATTTATGGAGGGGATTGTTTAAAGGATTTGGGACAATCTAAATTTTAGCATAACATACCATCCCCATATAGATGGGAAAACAAAGAGTTTCAATCAAATAATTGAAGACATGCTGAGAATGTTTGTGATCGATAAGCCATCTAAGTGGGAAGATTACTTACACTTGGTTGAGTTTGCATAGAATAATTGATATCAAGATTCATTGAGAATTATCCCATTTGAAGCCTTGTATGGTAGGAAATGCAATACTCCAGTGAGTTGGGACAACCCAGTAGATAGAGTGGTACTTGGGCTGGAGTTGCTCAAGGACATGGAAGAACAAGTGGTCAAGATTAAGAAGAATTTAGAGGCAGCTCAGGATAGACCAAATTTTATGCAGACAAGAGAAAGACAGTCAGAGAATTTAGAGTAGGGGAGCATGTACTTTTGAAAGTGAAGCCCAAGAAGAGCTCTTTGAAATTGTGTAGTTGTGCAAAGATGGCAACTAGATTCTGTGGTCCATTTGAAATATTGGACAGAATAGGTCCAGTTGAATACATGCTTTCATTACCTGCTTCCATGAATGTCCATAATGTGTTTCGTGTATCTTTACTAAAGAAATATGTACATGATCCTAACCCTGTTATTGATTGGCATCTGATTCAGGTAGAGATGGATGGAGACTTTCAGGTTCATCCAGTACAGGTATTGGACAGAAAGTTAAAAATTCTCCAGAATCGAGTTATAGAGATGGTAAAAGTTCATTGGACCTGATACGGTCCTGAAGATGCTACCTAGGATAATGAAGATGCCATGTGGGAAGAGTACCCTCTACTTTTTGAATAAATTTGAGATTTTAATATCTATTTTGTATATGCACTAAGGACAGTGCCAAGATAAGGGGGGGGATGTAACCCCCCAGGTTTGGAACCCCCATTTTAAATAATGTATTGTTACAATGTTGAGAGGCCTGAGTTCCCAAACAAGTATTAAAGGGCCAGTATGGCCAATAAATGTAATGTTTTGATAATTATTAATAATGAACACATCACTGGCTACTAGACATACAAGGACTAGAGTTGTAGGGGGATATGATTTCACAAGAGAGGGGGCTTGAGGGGCTAAGTGCTTATTCCTATTTTAATTACCCTTTTGTCTAAGGAAGGGGATCATTTACGTGAGATTCTTGAGGAAAGCTAGGAGGTTCTTGATTTTCCCCACGAAGTTACTTAAAACCGCCTCTGGTCTGATGAGGGTATTTGACTGATGGCTCGTCCACTGATTTCCTGTACCTTGACTCATTTTTCCCTCACACAATCCCATTAACCCCCTGACTCATCCATTGATCTGTTCTCATCTACGTCTTGTCTCAGAAAAGGTAACCAATCTACTGAATAATTAGCCATAGGATAGTTGGTTATATTGGTCACCGGTGTCTAAAATGCATTGCCCTGTACCCTGTTTTGCTAAAAAATGTGAGTCCTGCGAGTTCCATCATTGATATTTTGGACCAACTGTGCTGGAGCCCTTGACAAGAAGGAGAAGGAGTGCCTGAGGGACTGCATGGAAGAGAAGGGTGGAGGTCCATTCTCTCGGGTGGCACAGGATGGGTAGAAGAGAGTTGGGTACTTGGATTGTTGTGGGTGTTGGGAAACCTGTGAAAGCTTGAGAGTTGACTGGTTTTGGAAACCAAGTATAGTTTGGAACCTTCCTTGTGGATTGATATCCCTGGCTTGAGGGTGACACTACTATTGATATTTGGAGCAGTGGTGTCTACGGTTGGGTGGAATGCCCTTGGTATGCAACCAGTTGGTGTCACCTTTTTATAAATATAAGTGCTCTCTGTTGTGATATTATTATCTGTGTATGAATGTATTCCGTTGTGTATTTAATTATCATTTAATTGAAACTTAGATTATGCATGCTTGCTGGATATTGTTGTGCATGTTGTTAAAGTCTTTTCTTTTATGAATCCTTAAATTTTAATAAGGTATCAGTAAGAGAAATAAGTCCAAGAGAGGGCTTGAAGGTAGCATAATTGTCCTGTGGGTGGTTGGGTATGTTACAATTCTTCAAGGAAATATGTTCAATATTGAATGTTAATTCTTCAACATCTTACTGCAAAGTACAATTTTTTTATCACAATTTGTTTACAATCTTCATGAAGCCTTTTAATCCTCTTGAGATTATTGGTGAGAATAATAACCATTCCAATGTATTCCCTAGAAGTAGATGCATCAACTAATGTTTCATCAATCCCTATAGGAAGATAAGGTTTCTTTCACTCAATATAAATGGACTCGTATCTACCATTACTGGATGCAAGGAGAGAACATGACAAGTACTAAACATATTATATATCTCAATAAATTATCACATAGAAAAATTTGCATTAATAAATAATCACATAACAATTCATAAACATTAAACATAACTAGAATTGATGGCTATATCAACTATGCTGAAAGGAGAAATCACACATGATTTGATGAACTGGTCAAGATAGTTGGAATGGTTTCCCTGTGTGTTTCTCTTTAGTTGTATGACCCTTTGTTTGTATTGATATTTCCTCATTCGACGAAGAAAGATCTTAAAGTACTTGCAAAAATTAGTCAACCTCCATAAATATCTACAAAATCAATACAAGTCATATTTGTATCACATTATTTACTCTAAGATGCATTTTTATGAGAGTGTCATAACATACCTAAATGATCTCCTCTTTGTTTCAAGAATAATTTATTGGATTCACGCATCTAATATTTTTTCAAACTTCCTCCCTTGATTTGAAGTAGCACCAACAAAGTCAACATTGACTTTATTGTTGCTCCTTTGGATCGAGGGAGGCTTTAGCCAAGATTAAACGTCTCTAATAAATTATTCTCTACTGAACAGGGCCAACCATGTGAAGGTGGAAGCTCTTATGTCCCATCCCCCCCCCCCTCACATCACTCTAAATTCCTTGATACCTAGCATATAAATCTATTGAAATATTTACAAGAAAAACAAACTTATATACATACCAATATTTACAACTGTTTACAATGAAATAAAATGTTTCGTTGATCAATTTGGAGTGATCTCAATTCTCCTAAGATAAAAGTAAAAACAATTCCATAACATCATATACTACACTAGATCACTTTACATCTAAAACTAGAGAATGGAAATTGATGTGAAAAGAGTCTTTATTCTATTCCATCACATGACTTGGTTGGAGTATTAAAATGCAAATGTAAAAATCATAGAACTCATCCCACTTTGATATATAAGTGAAAACATGTTATTTTTTCAATATTTAATCATAAACTCACTCAAAATACTAAAATGAATGCTTTGGAAAATAATAGTTCTAAACTCATGTGTAATCATGAAGATGGTCTTAATGTAAGGCTACAGGAAAGCATAATATGGAGAAAAGTGAAGTAAAAGGTTGGTAAAAGAATGACATTTTGGCAACCCAACAAGTACAAAAAAATATTTCATAGAAAACAAATTTTATAAATAGTTATTAAAATATTGTACAACATCATTTAGTTTTAGGGGGCCACTTCTTCTTAGTTCTAAAATTCCTAATCATTTCATCAATATCTATGTCTGCATTTTCTGTGTGCTCTTAATAATCTGATTGTGATTGCATCCTCTCACACAGATCACTCCTATTCATGGGGTACTCATGGGGTAATGGAGGAAGTTGTGATGAGGCATCACCTACAAAAGAAAAAAATATAAAACTTAGATGGTCAGTTTTTAAATATCATTGAACTAGTTCAATAATATTAAAAAAAACACCTGCAATATCATTATTTACCTAGTCCACTGGTCGACACCATTAGAAT
The DNA here is from genome assembly GCA_000966675.3 of Picea glauca. Taxonomy (NCBI): domain Eukaryota; kingdom Viridiplantae; phylum Streptophyta; class Pinopsida; order Pinales; family Pinaceae; genus Picea; species Picea glauca. The sequence continues at coordinate 34,035 of JZKD02S0211199.1, forward strand.
GGTTTCTCCTCCATTATCCTCTTCAACTATACGACCCTCAAGTACAACATTATCTACCATTGAGAAGACAAACTTTATAAGGACACTCATAAATGTATAAGTAAAAAAAATAGAAGTACAAAATGTATAACTACAAAATTCTTAAGTATATGATTAAAATAAAACCATATTACCGTTATGTGCCTTAGACATAGCACCATCGTGGGGCTTCAACCCAGTGGAATGGTACTGCATGGGAGAACCATCTTCTTGTTTCAAACATCTATCAACACACTGCTCTCCAATACTAGTGGGTTGGTTGACAATACTACTCTCTTGATTAAAACAAAGTTGTAACACATTAAATTTATCGATGATATCAAACATGACTGTATTATATTAATAATAAATGTTAATGTGGATTGAATTTTATTTACCTTATCCTGCAAAGTGGTTCTTGGTAACTGCCCCAATCTTTTTCGATGCTCAATTACAACTTTATAGTCGTAATTGTAACCAATCTTGAGGTATTCCTCCCTGGTTTCAATACCAGACTAGTCACCCTATATTTCATAAGAATATGTATTTTTAATGTTATTGGCTACACTTACTTAAATTTTGAAGGAAATACAAATAATATATTTGGTTACTTACAATTCATGACTACAACTTCAAGTAGTCGCCATGGCCTAGCCTGTGTTGGCCACATTTGGAAATGCTTTCTTTTATTTCCCTTGATGTGTTAGTCAACCTATCATCAAAAGTTTCAAGTATGTTAGTATATACCACACTTTTATTTACATCTAAAAAAAATTGAAGGTATTGAATTGAAATTGTAATTTACCTTCTTGGACCAGAGGGTGTTTTTCCTTCATCTGTCAATTTATTCTCTTTTGTGTCCTCATGAGGGTATTCCACTCCCTCTATGGAATCATCATAATATGCTCGTACCTATTGTTTTGTTTCAAGTGATTCCTATACATTTCTCATGTATATTTTAAATATTGTCCAACTGCGGTGGTGGCCAAGGTCTTATTAAATGTGTCTACACAAAAAAGTCTTTCAAGATAATCCATTAATTCTTTTTTGAGGTTGGAATTCTGGGAATTCCACCTCTTCCATATGGTGGGCCAAAAAATCAACAATCCCTTTTTCTCCAAGGACCTATAAAAACCGTTGTTCCCTAAAAGAAAAAATATTATATGATTATTAATTAAAAAATAATAATTTATATGATTTATATTTGTGTGCATAGAGAACATGAAACAATTAAAATTTTAAGAATTATTTGGGATTTTAACTTGATTTAATGGAAGCCCTTCCTCGTTGACCATAAATGTTCCCTTAAGGCTCCCCATTCTAGTCACATGTCTTGCTTTAGGAAAATAAACCATATATTTGGTCAAATCATCATCCTCATCTCCGTCACCACCTCTAGAGCCTACCTGTGTGGCTACTTCTTGGGTGTGCATGTCGTGGATCCCACCTAATGTTTTGGAGGGTGGAGATATGAATAAATATGTCCTGAAAGGTTTACGAGGGAATGCTTTAGGACCCTGTGGAATATGTGCAATGCCACTACTACCGACACCATGCATGTCGAGGTCAACAAGATCCAAAAATATCTATATAAGAAAGAACACATTTTTTCATTTAGATAATGTAAAAGTTAAAAATAAAGATTTCATAATTGATCTTATGACATAAAAATAAAACCACTTGAAATTATGGTTATTACCTTATTTGTCTCAAGCATTGTCATAAATTCTCTGATCCTTTCTTCGACCTCAAGAGTTTGATCTAGAATATATAACAACTGAGCTAGTTCCTTGTTTTCTTTATTGATCTTTTTTTTAATTAAAACCATAGGGTTGAGGGACTCATACAAATCCCTTTCACCAAGTGAATCATCATCAACATCATGGCTCATCAACTGCATATTCAACCAAATAAATGTTAATTCAGTTATATAAACAAATAAAATAATTGATCACCACATAAATAAAATGCACATTAAATACAATTCAAAAATTGTTGTTCATTTACCTATTCTGAGGCCACTTTTGATTTACCATGATCAGCCTGCCACATTATAGTAAAATTAGAACCGTGGTCATTATAATGAGAAATAAATTAAAATATATGAGAAATCCTCCCTCTTTATTGACATCCAAGGAGAAATGTTATTGTTGATAAAAAAAATAGGCCACATTGGGTAAACAGACTGAATCTCTCCAAATGGATTAACACTGTAAAGAATATAATGAAAAACATAAAATATAAGAGTCATTGCTTACAGTTTGAGTAAATTAGTATACGTACACCCCCCATAATAGCAATGTTTGTATCTATTTGACTCAAATTGTAATCAATCAATAACTCTTACCATACAACTATTAATTTTATTGCACATACGAATACACGAGTTCCTTCACGCCCCTCAAATATGCAATTGGGTCACTTATTTGTGGTCGTAGATCATGTCCTATTTATAAACCCTGCATTATTCCTTGTTTCTTTTGGCCTTCCACCAATATAGATGGTCTCTCCTTTATTTTTATCATTTTCCTTTAGTTGTATATAATTTGCATCCAAGCCATATCTTCTCATACTTTTTGTATATTGGACTATTTGTAGATATAAAAGGTTCCGACGTACTCCATCAATTCAATTAATTTGTCATAACATATCTTTATGCCATCCATGGAGAATATCCCCAAACCATGTAATGATGATGGAGCAATATAGTATATCCTTTCGTTTACACAAAAACCAATGTTTATTTCAGGAAGATTGTTGGGTACCAATCGTTTCTAATTTCTAATTTCTAATTCTGTTGAAATTCTAAATTAGAAACTTAGTGTTTCTAATTTCTAATTTCTAGTGTCTACAAAACTAAGTTTTGGAGGTGAATTTTTATTTCTTAGGATTAGTTAAATTATTCCATTGGTGCTTGGCATTTATTTGTTGAGAAAATATAGTGCATTTCATGTATAAATTGTTGAACCCTAGTAAGAAGTCCAATGGTCACAATTTCAATGTCTAGAAGCAACGTATGATTACCAGATTCTAATGCAATGGATTGTTAGGATTGGTCACAGGAAAGGGTAGGAGAAACTCTAATGACGAGAATGGGAAATAAGTCTTTCACTCACAGAATAGAGAGGTTATGATGTTATTAAAGTTGTCCATAACAAATGATAAGTTTCTACAAGTCCAATATTTGGTAGTGATTACCTTGAATAATTTATCTCCTTTTGAAAAAAAAATTGAAACTTTAAATGTCACCAAGGATATTACTAACATTACATTTAAGTTGTGTAGACAATTATTAAAAAAGGATATATTCAATAAATTGTTTATAAGAATTAGAAAAGAATCCAAAAGTGTATTTACAGTAAATAATAAGGACAAAGGAAAGAAAAAACTAAAGAAAAACACAATCATCGATGGAAAACCTAATGGGTTAAGCAAATATACTAATAACTTGAAGTTTTTTTACAATGGGATAAAATCATATATTGCACACCACTGACTTGGTACCATACCAATCACTCCCTTCTTGGGGCCTTTTGATGCAGGAGCATCGTAAGTAGCCAGCCAAGCAAGCAACGTAAAAGCCGGAGACAACTGGAAAAACACCAACGCACATTTTGAAGTGTTTTGAGAATAATGAATGGACATTAATGTAATAGCTAGGGGAAGAGTACTTACATTTATATCTAGATATTGTAAACATATCTTGAGAATTTATCTCATCTGTAGAATGTAGAGGCATTTATGCGTAATGAATGTAAGTAGGTAGATTTAATTTAATAGATTAGACAGTTTAGAAGTATAGGAGGGAAAACGGATATAGACATACTCACCCTTCATAAGCTGTAGAGATGAAGCAGAGAGCGATAGAGAAAAACCCTTGTATAGGAGCACTTGAGTTAACATATGAAGCTTTGACTCAACTTTCATGGTGTTATGATGCTTATTGTTTACATTTGTTGAATGGTATGTTTACAGTTGATTTGTTTCTTTGTTATGCATTTGTTTCAATGCTGCATTGTATGTCTGATTTCATGGTGAATGTATGAAGTCTAAGAGAGGAGAAAAATGAATTTCAATTGTTTCTCTTCTTGATAATTCCTGCAAGGAGTGTAGTGAACGTCCGCAAGGTGTGCGTTGACGAGGGTTTGAGTTTCATCTCAGAAATATCAAGAGAGAGATCGTTGTTCTCATACTAGCTGAAGTGCAGGTGAAACACAGAGCCATGCAAGGTGTGCGCAGGCTGGTTGGAGCCTTAGAACTTATCAACTAAGGGGAAGATTAAGAGGACCACTGTTGAAAAAAGTGCACAGGGTTGGAGACTCAAATAACCATATTTTATTTGAATATCTGACGCAAGGAGTGCGAGCAGGGATCCTTTTGGGGAGCTTGAGTTTACAAGTGAAAGATCAGGGAGGATAACACCTTTGAAGTGATCAAAGGGAGATGGAGATTGAAATCGTCTCGTAGAAGTTAAGTTCAGGAGGGAGAACACTCAGTCATTTGGACAAGGGTCATTGAAGAGTGCATCTTGTGGTCATAATTCTCCATGGATAATTCATGAAGTCGCGAGGACCGTAGGATCCAGAGGAGCTATAAGGTGGTTAGGAGTTGGATGAGTCCACCACCCTGAAATCAAGAATCAACGTGGACCATTGATCGTGATTTGTTTGAGCCGTCATATCATTTCGGGGATTCGAGATTCACAAGTTTGGAGTGTAGGCCAAAATCCTTGGTCACGCAAATTCTTGGGTCGTGAAAAGGATTATCAGGTGTGGAATTTTGGAATTTTGGTAATTTGGGGTTCGACATACCGAAAATTCCGATGACAAGGAACTGGGACTCTTTGCATTGAAAATCCTAAAGTCACAAAACGCGATGTGCCTTTAGTGTGGGATTTCGACATTTCGGTTTTCTGGAGTTCGGGAAGTAAAGGAGGAAGTGACTTTGGAATCGATAGTTTCAAACTCCAGGTTTGCGAAATCTCGAAGAGGGAAAGAAAAAATTCCCGAAAAGGTTGAGGGACAATAGTCGTTGTATACCAATCAGGTTTCGGGACTCAAGAGGTAGAGTTTCATGGTAAACGCAACTCTCGAAATAGCGAAAATGGAAATGCTGAAAAGGTGGGTCCCAAGTCTCAGTTATAAGGTATGTGTGGCAGAAGTAAAAGGAGGGGTCAAGCTTCAGCGAAAATCCCGAAAGGCCATCAATCTAGCATTCCACGAGACGTTGAGCCCATTTTGGCATTCTGGCATTTCGGAGTTCAGGGAATCATAAGGGAAGAGGAACGACTGTTGGTTGTTCACTCAAAGTCACAAAAGCTGAAGCTAGTGGATAACAGGTGGCATGTGCTCATCACGTTGGAGCAGTCAACCTTCGTTGACATTTCACATTTCGGCATTTGCCAAGAGCTGTGGAAATACATCGGGACACTCCAACTCTCAAAACACGAAGTCCTTTATGGATTAAATAAAGGGTTGGATTAACCATTGGCATGGTTTTAGTGAAGATATTACACGAATCTCGGCCCAAGGGAAAGGGGGTATGCGTCACCTTTGATCTCAAAGCTATAGATAATTGGTCACTTCCCGATGAAATATTGGGACCTATGGATGCCATTATGACCATATTGATCTTTGTGGTTTCTTTCTAGTGTAGCTAGCTAGTGACACCGTGTAAGGCTCTATGATAGGAGGGTCATATTGGACAACACTTTTTCTAATGATTGTTTTCTCTTCAACAAGATCAACGATTTCATTCTCATTTTGATCCCATTTATAGGGAGATTAATCATTTCGCACAATTAGAGATTCGTCAAGGAGGAAGATGTTCTTGAAAGAGAATTTGGGAGATGTTTTGAACCTATTCAATCTTCTAAACCCTCTTCACAAGGAGATTTATCATATAGAGGAGGATATTCAATATTTGTAGCTACATTTTCTTCCTCTTCCTCATATTTTAGTTGTCGTTCCTTTCATACCAATGATAGTTGCACGCGTTGATGTCATACATGTGAATCAATGAGGGAAGATTCCTTATTCAACTCATATAAAATATGCATCTCATTTTGTTACTCATATATTATTATACAATCCCCCTCTATTATGGATCATATTAACTAGTCTCTTATATTCTTCTCTTGCTCAATGAAATTGTGTTGCAACTATTTAAACTCTTTGGCCATACTTACCCAATATTGAAACAATGATAAATTACTCCTCATAAAGTATATAATATATCGTTTCAAATATCATAAGATGTATTTTGAAATCAAAAAATTAAACCAGAGAAGTAATCTACCGAAAGCAAAACAATATAGATGCAGTTATCACAGGAATACCTAAAAATGGATTATTTTCAATCTTCGACATCTTTGTCATTAGACCTTTGATTTTGATGATTTTTTCTAAGCCATGTATTCTTTTGAGTTGGAATGCACCTATAAATCCTAAAAATTTGGATGGGAGAAATTTCACACCCAAGGGTTGGAATGCACCTATAAATCCTAAAATATGAATGAAGATATCTCCATGTACTTGGTACTCAAATTAAGAAACAAAATTTGAAAATATTGGTAGTAGGGTGAATGAATTACAAGTAAGGAGGGGGGTCCCTTTATAATATGAGTCTCGTAGTAAAGTATATCCTCTACCTTAGTGGTGAGTCATTAATGCATAGAATTATCATCACTCCACTAAATTAGTATGAGAAACTAACCACTCTTAACTTAGTGATGGGGAATTGATGAGCTTGCAAACAAAATATTTCATCTACAAAATATGTTGTGGATAGATACACAACAAAATTTGTTTCTATAGTGAAGCGGGGAATATTTAGGACAACAACGGGGATTAATTTTGGTTGGGGAGTATAAAAATAAATTCAAAGAGTGATGAAGTCCAACTAAAATAGGTGCAATATCAATAGACATGTTGATACATGTAAAAATTAATGGAAGCCAATAGAAAATGATGAAACAATAATGCTCTATGTAATTTATAGAAGGTTAGAAAAAATGCTAGTCATTAAGCACACACAAATGTTTTCTAATTAATTCTAGAACTATTTGAAAGAAAAGATAAATCAAAAGGATGAATTATTCCAAAATTACAACTAAAATGCTTTATTCTTTAATCAATATTTCTAAATAGTCTATGAAATTGGATATGCATAAGCATTGTTCAATCAAGTTGCAACACTAATTAGTAAAATGGTTCTACTTCATTAATAGTATCATGTTTGTATCACAATAATATCATAATGATTACCATAGTTCTACTCTTTCACACTTGTATTATCTAGCACACGCTAATTAATCTAGGAGTCAAGAATGAAAACAATCCTTCTCACAAAGAAGCAGTAGTTGGTGATGGAATCCAATATCATAGGATCAATGCGCGAAGGCGTTGAGTTTCAACGGTTTTGAAAGTTACATTGACAACCTTCTTAATGAACTAACGCCCTGGTGGAAGTTACCTCACCGAGTAGTGGGAAACCCTCCAAGGAGTCTGAGTGAGTCTAGCCAATGTCGATCCCAAGTACAACACCATATTCCATGTGTTTTCACCTTAGGTAGGAATTCTAAAATATTATGGCCTGTATGGTACCACCTATTATATCAAAGAAGAGGGGGGACAGTCGACGGTCAACACCAAGATCAAAAATGTAGGGTTGATTACTCTGTTGGCCACTATGTGACCTTGTCCTTGACCCTTGTGTTAGAAGGGCTTCCCAAAGTCAATGATATATCAACTGGATTTCACTCCCTAACTCAAAGATTTAAGTTTTTTTATAAGTTTTGTAAAGTTATTCTCACAATCATATTCCAAAGCTCTACATCTAAGCTAAGATGAGATTGAAGAGCCCTAGAAACATTGCTAGATAAATTTTGATTAGCACTTGATTATAGGTTGTTGTTACTCAAAGGAGTGGTCATGAAACTGATGGCGTTTCAACTCGACTCTTTAAACCATGAAAGAGGAAAATGAAATGCAAGAATTTCAACTTCGATGAAAATTATCTATGGGAATGAGCAAGAATTTTTAAGAAAATAAATAATTTATTGATAGATTACTCTGTGTGCATTGCTAATGAAAAAAAGTATGAACTAATTATGAAGATAAATGGAAGCAAAATGACCCAAATTTTAAAAAGACCATGAAAATGTCATAGTTCACTTAGTACACCTATACAACAATGAAAAGAACAATGTAAAAAGAAAAAATTATACAAATCCTTGTTTCATAAGAGGAATGTTGCATAAGGATTTCAATTTTTTATGTTCTCTGGAAATTCTTAACCTTGCCAATACATAATAGGTGTAAACATGGTGATCTTAGTACCCAACAAATCTATGTTCCTACAAAACAAAGGTTAAAAGATTTGCTTAAGTAGGGAAGGGATAGTGACAACAATTACCGTGAGAGCACAACATTCAAGCAAAGGTGAAAGAGAGAGGAGACAAGAGGTGAGAGGATACCACACTAGGGTTGTACTAGTGAAGGAAAGAGAGGTGCGATGAAACAACTATTATGAGGGAGGGTGAAATTTTGGAAAGGAAACATTTAAGGAACTAATATTAATTGTAAGGTAACATGAGGCATGGTTGCTATAAAGAGAAAAAATGAAAAATTCACACTTTTAGCAAAATTCCAAAATGAAGCAAATCCATCGTGGAAGAAAAGGAATGGAGAACTTTGGAAATATAATAACACTACACAATGGGGTGGATGTAGGTGGATAGGGAGCACTAGTTCTTGTATGGCTAGAAGCACTAGAGAAAGTTACAAATGAAATTATGGTTTGTTATCTTTTTATTTTAGATGTTGGGCACATACGTAATATTTTTTAAAACTGATATTTTATTACAAGTGTGTACACCACACCATTAGTGAGCATGAATTTGGTGCACATCGATGTTATTACTAAGTTAGATTTTTGGTGCTACCATTGTTGATTTATAGAGAAAACAAGTAATAATTTTTCAAAAGTTATTTCTAACCAATAAATATTTAAATCTATTTTGTTGCGCTTATATTTTGATGCACTAGTGTGTTTGTAGGTAAATGGAACATAGTTTTTTTTTAAACCAATATCTTGTTACCAATGTGTGCAACCTACATCCGTGCGAATGTCTATGGTGTGCACTAGCATTAAAATGGCGTAATTATAAGATGCATTGGTGATATTTTGTTTATTTTTATTTCCAGTAAACAAATTAAACCCAATTTGGTGTGCCATATATCATAATGAATCAGTGTGTTTATATGCAAAGGGACCATCAACAATAAATTTTTTTTTTTTTAAACATTATGTTTTGTTACAAATGCATGCAAACTCACATAGGTGTTCATGTTTGTTGTGAACATTGATGTGATTGGTAAGTTAGCACACATGTAGCATTAGTTTTTTAATGATTTTTTAAAATTGATATTTAAATCTAATTTAGTCAACCATGTAGCACGATGCACTAGTGCATCTAGAGGTAAAATACACATTAAAGATATAGTTTGTTTTTAATTATTTTAATTGACATTTTATTATAAATTTACATAACCTAACATCATTGAATGCATTTGGGTATGCATCGGTGTGATTTTCAAGTGTGATGAATATGGTTTAAACACACCAAGTAAAAAACATTGCTAAAATATTCAAGTAACAACCTCCACTATAAGTGGAGAAGGAAGAGATGGTGTTTTTCTTGTAGTGCACTTTGGAAGTAGTAAGGTAGTGTTAACTTCTATCAAACCCTCATTGAGTAGGCCTGATGATTGATAATATTTGTTTTCTCCTTAGGAAATGGGTTTGAATTCAAAGAGGATATGGTATAATTTGAGTTCAAGTGTAGTTCAATGGAGATGTTATCACATTCCTCGCAATCCTTTCGCATTAATGGAGAGAGTTATAGAAGAAATGTGGAGCACTTTTCTTTTTACACTATTCCTTTCCTTCTCTCCAAATCCATTGACATTCTGTTTTCCCAGTTATGCATTGCAACATTGTAGGGTGGGGCATTGAGTTCTCACAACATTCCTCGCACCAAGATGGAATACTTCAACTATTGATGCACTTTAGGATGGGAGAGATAATTAGTGAACTTATTAGATGAATGTGACAATGTGTGAGAGAAATTATAGAGGTTCAAGGAAACATCACAAAGTCTTATATGGAAGTTGAGAGATAGAGGACCTAGTTTGAAGCTAATGTCAAACAAGTCAATCCAACTCATGATAAATTCACTATGGAATCATTCAAACACATTATGAATTCGAGTTATGGAGAGTTGGAATACCGATGATCTAGGTCTATCCTTTAGATGGAATACTTCAATTTGGAGGCATTTGTACCCGTGAATCAAGATATTTTATACATTCAAACCATTGTTATAAGCATTACAAGAGTGTAAAATAATATTAATACACAACTATTGGATAAAAATAGAATGTTACATTTACAATCTGCCTCGCTAGAGCCTATTTATTGTCTTGGAAAAATGTTAAATATTGTTTTAAAAATAAGCTTAAAAGATGAAGTTTTAAATTTTTAGATAAAGTTGAGATAAAAGAAGATTTAATAAATAATTTTAATTTATTTCATAAACACAATTTGAAAGATTTATTATGCCATATATATTATATATATTGATAAAAACATAATTATACCACTCTGCATAACCAACTCCTCATTCATGCAAAATCAAACTTCGTGTATGAGAAACTCACACATGAACCTATCTTCTATTAAGTGATGAATGGAGCACGTGGGTATTATAGGGTTGGGGTTAGGGTAGAATAGGTTTATTGGGGACAAATTAGGCTTTTATTTTAGGCATTTTTTTTTTTTGTAAAATTATGGGAAATTTCGAGGGATAGTATCGCGCGCAATTCTCGGTCTCGGTATCCGATGGCCCTGCAAATACATCCCAATCACACATGTGCCTAAGTCCCAATACAACCAAGACACCAAGATACAAATGATTTTCTAATTGTATTTTTAAAAGGAAAATTGGTTAATTCTTTTTTTTAAATCATGGGAAATTCCAAGGGCATTGTGTATTCAAGGGTTTTTATCAGTAGTCACCTGGATCGAATCAATGAAATAATGCTAGATATCAGTACTAAAATAAAGGTTAGGGTATATTAAAGAACATACCATTCTTTCCCTCCTTTCCCTCGACAGTTTCATGGGAAAGTATTGGTCTCATTCTTTGATGTGTCTCGATTCCCTACTTTCCCTCGACAGTCTCGTGCACAACTGTAGGTCTTACTCTCGGATGGCCCTCGGTCTCGGTCTCGGTCTCCACCTAGGCAGAGAACACCCTTGACAATGTCCTACACAACTGTAAACTGTAGATATTACTCTTGGATGGTCTTTGGTCTTGGTCTCGGTCTCCACCTAGGCAGAAAATGCCCTCTATAGTCTCCTACACAACTGTAGGTATTACTCTTGGATGGCCCTCATTATCAGTCTCAGTCTCCACCTAGGAAATGAATGCCCTCAATAGTCTCATGCACAAATGTAGATCTTACTCTCGGATGGCCCTCAATCTCGGTCTCCACCTAGGCAAGCAATGTGTTGATGTATGGTCGAGAATTCAGATTGATTTCTCTCTAGATCGAACAAGATTTTTATGATTAGCTAGTAGACAAGCACCCAGTTTTGTTTATAATGAATGGGTATGGGCACGAATTTGGCATTTGTTTTTTTTTGTTTATTTATTTATTTATTTAATTAATATATATTATATATATAATGTTTTTTTATTATTTTTTTAATTTAATTAATATATATTATATAACATAATATATATCTATATCTATATCATGTTTATTTTTTTTTGTTTTTAATTTAATTAATATATAGTATATAAAGCAAAACCTTAATAGCCTACATCCCCCTATAAGTATCTATGTTATGGATTCCCCTTGTAAATTGGTGACAAAAATTTCCCATATAGGGCTTGCATGTTGGCTTATGGTCCAATGCATGGCTCATGAACCCTAATGTCATGGACCATGGATCTTATAGATTGTATGGTTCTCTAGGGATGGTTCTCATGGCCTAAGACATAATGAACCCAACCCAAATGCAATGCAAGGCGATTTTTCAAGAGGGGCGCCCACCCACATGAAGAGTTGTAATGAAAATGGCCACACAAGGGAGCACTAGGCAAGAAGATGAGTCAGATGTTAGCTAGGGAGAAATTTTGGCTTTGACTTAACTTTTTCAAGATGGTATGGGAAAGGCTAGGCACTCGAACACAATGCAAGGCAAGTTGGAAAGAGGGGCACCAACATCAAGAATCGTAATCAAACGGAGGGAGGGTGCCCAAATGCAATGCAAGGTGAGTTGGAAAGAGGGGCGCCTGCATGAGGATTCATAAAGAAAATGAGGCAGGGAGACCAAAAGAAATGCAAGGCGAGTTGGAAAGACAATCACCCACATGAGGAATCATAATGAAAATGAGGTAGGGCAGCCAAACGCAATGCAAGGCCAGTTGGAAAGAGGGGCAGCCACATGAGGAATCGTAATGAAAACAAAGTAGGGTGCCCAAAGGAAAGGAAAGGTGACTTGGAAAGAGGGGCGCCCAAAAGAGGAATCATAATGAAAATGAGGCAATGTGCTCAAACACAATGCAGGGTGAGCTGGAAAGAGGTGCACCCACCCACATGAAGACTCGTAACGAAAACGACCACACAAGGGAACACTAGGAAAGAAGACGAGCTAGATGTCGGATAAGGATCAATTTTGGCTTCGATGTAAAATTTTTAAGACATCCTGGGCAAGGTTGGGTGCCCAAAGGAAAGGAAAGATGAGTTGGCAAGATGAGTGCCCGCATGAGGAATCGTAATGAAAAGGAGGCAGGGTGCCCAAATGCAACACTAGGCGAGTTAGAAAGAGGTGTGCCCACCCACATGAAAGGAATGAAAACGACCACACAAGGGAGCACTAGGAAAGAAGATGAGTTGGATGATAGATAAGGAGCAATTTTGGATTCGACTTAACTTTTTTATGACGTCCTAGGAAAGGTTGGGTGCCCAAACGCAACGCAAGGCGAGTTGGAGAAAGGGGCACCCACATGAGGAATCGTAACGAAAAGAGGGCAGGGCACCCAAATGCAATGCAAGGAGAGAAGGCAAGAGGTGCAACCACCCACATGAAGAGACGTAATTATAATGATAATCAAAGTGATCACTAGGCAAGAAGATGAGATGGATGTCAGATACAAAACATTTTTTTCTTCGAATAATTTTTTTAAGACAAATTAGGCAAGGTTGGGTGCCCAAAGGAAATGCAAGGCAATTTAGAAAGAGGGACGGCCACATGAGGACTCATAACAAAAACAAGGCAGGGTGCCCAAAGGCAAGGCAGGGCGAGTTGGCAAGAGGGGTGCCCACAAGAGGAATAGTAATGAAAACGAGGTAGAGAACCCAAAATTAATGCAAGGAGAGTTGGAAATAGGTTTACCCATCCACATGAAGAGTCATAACGAAAATGACCACATAAGGGAGCACTAGGAAAGAAGATGAGTCAGATGCCGAATAAGGAGCAATTTTTTCTTTGACTTAACTTGTTTAAGACGGTTTGGGAAAGGATCGACGTCGTAAGGAAATTTAAGGTGATTTGGAAAGAAGGACGTGCACAAGAGGAATCGTAATGAAAATGAGGTAGGGAACCCAAACACAACGCAAGGCAAGTTGGCAAGAGGTGTGCCCACCCACATAAAGAGATGTAACGAAAACAACAACCCAATGGATCACTAGGCAAGAAGACGATATGCACACCAGATAAGGAGCATTTTTGGCTTCATATTAATGCTTTTAAGATGGCCTAGGAAAGTTTGGGCGTTGAAAGTAAAGGAAAGGCAATTTGGAAAGAGGGGCACCCACATGAGGAATCGTAACCAAAAGGACACAGGGCGCCCAAACACAACTCAAGTATATTTGGAAAGAGTTACGCCCACCCACATGAAAGGCACGAAAATGACCACACAAGGGAGCACTAGGAAAGAAGATGAGTCATATGTTGGATAAGGAGAAATTTTGTCTTTGAATTAACGTTTATAAGACGACCTTGACAAGGATGAGTTCCCAAAGGAAATCCAAGGTGAGTTCACAAGACGGGAGCCCACATGAGGAATCATAATGAAAAGGAGGTAGGGCACCCAAATGTAATGCAAGGAGATTTGGAAAGAGGGGTGACCACCCACATGAAGAGTCATAATGAAAATGACCACAGAAGGGAGAACTAGGAAAGAAGACGAGCTAGATGCCATACAAGGAAAAAATTTGTCTTCGACTTAACTTTTTCAAGATGATCTGGGCAAGGCTGGGCTCCCAAAAAAAACACAAGGAGAGTTGGAAAGAGGGGAACCCACATGAATATTTGTAACGAAAAGGGGGTCGGGCTCCCAAACACAATGCAAGGCAAGTTGGAAAGAGGGGTTCCCACATGAGGATTTGTAATGCAAAATGAGGCAGGCTAACCAAAAGAAATGCAAGGCAAGTTTTCAAGATGATTTCCCACATGAGGAATCGTAACGAAAATGAGGTAGGGAAGCCAAACACAATGTAAGGTGAGTTGGAAAGAGGGGCATTCACATGAGGAATCGTAATGAAAACAAGGCAGGGCACCCAAAGGCAAGGTAAGGCAAGTTGTAAAAAGGGGTGCTCATAAGAGGAATCGTAATGAAAATGAAGTAGGGCACCCAAACAGAACGCAAGGCGAGTTGGAAAGAGGTACTCCCACCCACATGAAGATTCGTAACTAAAACAACCACACAAGGGATCACTAGCTAAGAAGACCAACCAAATGCCACATAAGGAGCAATTTTGGCATCGACTTAACTTTTTTTGACCTTATTGCAAAACTGATTGCATTAAGGTAGGTTATTTTAACTAGGTATTTCTCCATAAAAGAGAGAGAGAGTTAACCTATATTATGTTAGTCAATTTTATTTTAAAAGAGATTAAATATAATAGTTTATACTTTCATTTTTAATGACCCAATTCTTCGGTGATGGGAGTTCATAACCATATAGCACTTTAAATTGTGTAATGTTTGAGGTAGAGTAATACATAATATCATACCAATATTTCGTTAGATGCAACCACCTCATCCATTTCCTTTTCTTATCCCCTGTGATCTTTGAGTATGGAAACCCTCACATATCGTCAAGGCATGTGAACAATCTATGCATGTCAAATCTTGGTGCATACAGAAACATTTTAAAAAATATTCAACGTTGGCCCCATTCATAGGTTATTGTTTACCATCATTCACTCTATCCCTAGTACAATGTCTTTTAATAGTTGGTCTAATTGGGATGATGTTGGTTTTGAATGACACAAACAATGAATATAAAGAGTGGGTGTGTGAATGATATTTGAGTCTATAAACCCTCCCATATCATCAAGGCATGTGAACAATCTATCCATGTCAAATCTCGATGCATATAGAAACATTTTGAAAAAAATTCAATGTTGGCCCCATTCATAGGTCATTGTTTCCCATCATGCACTGATCTAGCCCTAGTACAATGTCTTTTAATAATTGTTTCCTTTAAAATTCGACCAAGAAAATTAAAATGAAATGAGGACGAGATGGGTCGATATATAGATTGGGTTTCTAAGTAATATTTGATTCTAGAAACCCTTCCATATCGTCAAGTCATGCGAACAGTCTATCCATGTCAAATTTTAGTGCATACAAAAATATTTTGAAAGAATTTCAACATTGGTCCCATTCACAGGTTATTGTAGCCCATCATGTACTGATCTCTCCCTAGTACAATGTCTTTTAGTTTTTTTCTTTAAAATATCACCGAGATGCACGTCCTCACATCTACTAGTACTACAATGGTATGCAATATCATTTATAAAGAAGTACTTGATTAATCGCACAAGCTTCAAGTTATTTTATGTCTTTTTTTTTCTCTCATCTAAGTACTCTTTTGCACGATAAATAATATTAGTACAAAATTATTATTTAAATACAAAATCTCATCTATCGCCTTCTTATCGCCACGACCAAAATCATGGGCCCAATTGGCATGATCTTGGTTTTGAACAACACAAATGATGAATTTAAAGAGTGGGCGTGTGAGTGATAATTGAGTCTAGAAACCCTCCCATATAGTCAAGGCATGTGAACAATCTGTCCATGTCAAATCTTGATGCATACAAAAACATTTTGAAAAAAATTCAACATTGGCCCCATTCAGAGGTCACTGTTTCCAATCATGTACTAATCTATCCCTAGTATAATGTATTTTAATAGTTGTTTCCTTTAAAATTTGACCGAGAAAATTAAAATGAAATGAGGATGAGATGGGTCAATATATAGAGTGGGTATGTGAGTAATATTTGAGTCTGAAAACCCTTCCATATTGTATGGGCATGCAAACAGTCTATCCATGTCAAATTTCAGTGCATACAGAAACATTTTGAAAGAATTTCAACGTTGGCCCCAGTCACAGGTTATCGTTTCCCATCATGTACTGATCTAGCCCTAGTACAATGTATTTTAGTTGTTTCCTTTAAAATATGACTGATATGCACGTCCCTGCATCTACTAGTACTACAAGGAAATGGCACAATAACATTGATAAAGAAGTACTTGATTAGTCACACAAGCTTCAAGTTATTTTATGTAGTTTTTTTTCTCTCATCTAAGTACTCTTTTTCTCCATAAATAATGTTAGTATGAAATCATTATTTAAATACAAAATCTCATATATTGCCTTCTTCTCACCAAAACCAAAATCATGGGCCTAATTTGCATGATCTTGGTTTTGAATGACATAGATGATGAATATAAAGAGTGGGTGTGTGAGTGATATTTGATTCATCCATACCTTCATCCAATCAATATTGTTTGCATTGTATAAATGTAGTGCATCCCAATCTTGAGCAATTGACCGATCAAAAAATCACAATTCATCAATATTAAATATTAGTTATAAGCATGGTAAATATTAATAAATGATGAAAGAATAAATATTAAATGTGAATGATCATATACACAAAAAAACAAAAAATATTTTTGTTACAAATATCGACAATTTAAATATTACCTCTCACTTTCTTCATTGTACCTTTCCCCAACAGTTGCTCCCCTTCAAAGTTTTTGATGGAGTTCACATCCCAAAAGAAATCCACTGCATGCATAGCTTGCATTGCTAATTTAGGAATATATTGACTAATATACACCATGGATTCATATACCATATATCCCTCCACCATAGAACCCTTAGGACGTGCTTTTTGTCTAACCAAAATCTTCAATGATTTAAAGTGCCTCTCCACCATCCACATTGAACTTGTGTGTACAGGTACACACATTCCAATCACCTAAACTTGGTGTATGAGGTAGTGTTTTTGTGCATTGAAAAATGTTGGAGGTAGATACTTCTACATTTCACACATTAGCCGAGGAATTTCTCTATTCCAATAATTTATATCATCTTCATGGATTTCTTTCAATGAAAACCATCTACAGATCATGATACAAGAAAATAACATGTTTAAACAAAACATAATACATATTACATTACAAGTAAAACACATGTCATTAAGTACAACAAAAAAATTGATTTTGTTTTTGGCATAAATATTGCAGCTACTTACCTCATTTATTTTCAAAGATCATATATAACTTGTTTGATGTTGTTGTCAAATTCATTTGGGAGAGATAGAGGTAGAACATATTGTAACAATAAAAATGAATCATTACTTGTTTCAAAACTAGAAAAAAAAAATTAAAATCTCAAAAAATGTATACGACCAATATATAAATATGAATACTAAAATTATTAATTACCTTAATGAAGGTATTCCAATCATGTCTTTTTACCCCACCAAACTCACCTTTCTTCGTTAAGATATTCTTTATGTTTGAACAAAAACCTTTGGGAAATTTAATTCTTTGAATGAATTCTTTTACACCATTTCTTTGTTTCTCTGTTCATAACCATGGAAGATTATTTTGGTCTTCATATCTATTTGATCGGATCACACTTTGCATTTCATTATTGGCTTCCTGAATGCCATTACAAAGTTTGAAAATATTTTATTTATCCCTCCTGCCATCTATGATTCGCCATAATGTTTCTATCACATTCTTCCCGATATGAATTGTATCAAACAAATGAACTATTTTTAGCTCCTCATAGTAAGGAAACCTCATGAATTGAGTGGTATGACATTTAATTCCTCATGAAATCCCATTATTACTACCTTCATGATGATGACATTGATGAAGCATAAAAAAAATTAGAACATTATTTATCAAATGTGCTAAAATAAATTGAATACTTAAAATAGAATTTCAAAACATGATTCCATTTACGATACATAAGAAAAATGTGCACCTCGATAATTAATTATGTCATATGCCAACTTCCATAGGCGAGGTGTCATTCTTTCTAGTTTTAGTCCAGTCTCTTTTTTCCCATCAAAAATATATTTTTCAGTAGTACGATACTTATGGTTCTTAGAGAGGAAGTATCTATACTCATCAAACACCTCCTTTCATGAAATTTTTTACCGACAATATTTTATCTTAGGGCCACAAACTAGACATGAAAATTTTCCCTTTGTTTGAAGACCTGCAATAGATGGATTAATGCGAATTATTAATATATAACGAAAGGATTATTTAAAAAAAAACATGATGTATCCAATTAATTATATGCTATTAAAGCATGCAATATGAAATGTTACATCCCACAAAAATGTATTAGTCCTTGGGCATCATGAATTGTCCATAAACGTATTCCATGTTATTGAAATCTCTTTTTCCCAATTGGTTTACAAATGTCATAAATAGTGATGTGCTCCCATAACTTTAGTATCTCATTGATAAGAGGCTCGATATACACATTCATATATTTAACTTGATACTTACCTAATTTTTTGAAATTACATGAAATTACTACCATGGTATGTATATATATGTAAATAAATAAATAAAAGATATTATGCAAAAAAAGAGAAAAATGAAAAAATTACATTCGAAAAATTAATGTAAACCAAATACTTGGAACAATCATTGTCAACATTATGTGCTCCCTCTTTATTGACATCCAAGGAGGAACATTTATTTTGATAAAAAATATAGGCCACACTAATTAAACATATTGAATCTCTCCAAATGGATTAATATCGTCAGTTGCCAATGAAATCCTAACATTACAAGGTTCATTTGTAAATTGTGTCCATTTTGAAACAATTTCCTTAAATGAATAACCATCTACAGGCATTTGAAGATTGCCATATTTAATTCTCTTTCATGCATGGTAATCCATAAACTGTGCTATGATTTGGCACCTGAACATTCACTGCAAACGTGGAATTATGGGAATATGTCAGAGAACATTTTGAGGCACAATTTTTGTTACTTGATTGGTTCGATATCTACTGAGACCACATACCAAGAATTTTGTTTTCGATGCATGTTGTCCATAATATATAATATGATCATCAAGACATGCATATATGCTTTGATACTTCATTCCAATGTATTTCATAATGGCATGTGAATCTTGATATGTGCGAGGTAAAATATTTGACGAGGGTAAAAAAAATTCACCTAACTATAACACACCTTCTCATTATGACAACATCATCACATAACACGTGCAATTTTTTTTTTTTTGTGTGTAGGAAGGTAGTAATGACATTGTACTCAACATCATAACACGATGATGAACACAATGCATGCAACTCATGCCACAACAAGCATAACGATCTAACATAAAAGCACATCAAGCACCTGGAAGCAATGTACGACATTCAACCGGTGAAGAATAAGAATGACTACCCACCCATACTACCTTGCAATGGTTAGGACCTCCAGGACACATAAGCAACGCTCAATCCTAGGTTCCCATTGATTTTGACCATTTAAGGTCTCAAGGCTGGCGACGGTTCTGAGGAACAAGGAGGTGTCTACATCTCACTCGACACAAGCAAACCAAGCCTATGAAGCTAAGGACAATCATCCAAACAACCCAGCGCACCCAAAATTAATTACACAAGCAACTAGAACCCTTAAAGTGAGAAAAACCAATCACATTGAACATTTACAAACCAAGTACAAACATTAATTAATAATAAACATCAACACCCTCAACGGGAAGCGCAAGCTAAAAATGACTTCTTCAACTAGCCAACCATTAATCAAGGCTAAATGGTCAATATCTATGATTTAAAATGATGTTAATTACAGATCAATTAACCAGTCTAAATTTAACATAGATTTACAATTTGATAGCAAGTCACATTTCAATTAGTCGCCAATTACAATTTTATATTAGAATTGAAATCATTTGTAAATTGTGATTAAGTCAACATGTTAATTTAATTTAACCTTAAGAACGCTCTAAATTAAATATTTAACAAATATACATACAATGGTACCAAGTCATAGTATAATTTCTCGCAAATGACTAACATAATTTAACAAGGTGGAATCATTAAATGCAATGCTTGTTAAGTCATTAAAATTAACTAAGCCTTTTCTCACAGTAGTTCCTAAGAGACTTATCAATAAACAAGGGAGTCTTTGGCATTATTTCCTTGAAATTCCTATTAAATATGTTAGTGAAAATACTAAAACAAGTGAGAAGGTTTAAACCATTACTTGTAAGAAAACTATTCTTAAGAGTAGGTAATGAGTGCTTAAATTGGATTAGAAGGTGAGTGGGACAAATCTAAGGTTTAACTTAATGACCAATCCTTTTTAACCCAAACTTCTCTTTAATATTTAAATCCCTTCCATTATCAAACCAAAAGTCACCTTTAGAAATCATTCTTTTCAACGGAACTACTATTTTAGTAAACATTTATTGTCATCACTAATTTAATAATTAAAAATCATTCCTTTATCAACTAATCATTTGTATAATTAGTACTCATTCCTTTTTTAACTTGCTTATTAGTCCATCCCTATTGGCAAGTAATTGAAGAAGCAAGTTAAAGTTAAGTGGAGTCACAATTTAGCAAGAAGATAACGCAAATAAATGTTTAATCGGTGGTAAGATTTAACTCCCTTATTTTCTTAACATTTCTGCCGATTTGGATTAAACAAAAAGGGATTTATCCAATTCACTCAGTTCAGCCAGAAACAAATTTTAATCTACTACCGAATGGGATTAACCAATTATATCAACATTATCATCAGAAGGAAATGAACCAGTAAATCATTATTGTCGACAGAAAGGAATCAACCAATATTATTGATAATCGTCTACAACAGAATGGGTTTAACCAATCTAGCAAAATGCAGTGCAACATTCAAGGGAAAACACAGCCACAGCTTGAAGGTGAATCGTGGTCATTCCGACCAATGAACTCAGTATTAAACGGCTAAAATCATGGGTGAATTCTACAACAACATAGTGAACGTTTTTAAGCAATTTCGTGGGCGTATTAAAACAACAACTCAGTCATTCTATCAGAGAAATTTCATGGGCGAAAACAAAAAGCTAAGGCAAACATTTTAAAGCCAAAAATCATGAGTAAATCCAGCTAACTCAGGCAACGTTTTAAAGAAAAAATCGTGGGCATTTACGACAACCTCACCCACGCGTTTGAATGGCTATTTCGTGGGCCTTTAACAGTAAAATGAAAAAAAGTTTTTAAAGGAAAAAGTGGTTGATTCACAACAAGAAATTGGATGAATTGAAAAGAGAAAAACGTGGGCGAATTTCGGCATCACACAATTCGTTTTAAATTTCAAAACCGTGGTCATTCACAAAAAAACAATCATTAGTTTGAAGGTGACTTCATGGGCATTTAAACATCAGTCTATCCCAACCTTTAAAAGAAAAAAACATGGGTAATTTAACAACAATCTCTTCCCATTTTAAAGGGAAAAATCGTGGGCCTTTAAACAACAATCTATGTCAATCTTTAAGAGCAAAAATGTGGGTATTTAAACAACACTTTGGTAGCAGGATATTGTTAATCATATCTTAGTCTTCAATATGGATAAAATTGCCTCAAGTAAGAACAAATATAGACATAGGAATCAAGTTGTTTTTTCGTTGCCAGAATACCAATACAACACAGACATGAATAAGTAATAAAAACGCTTTTCCATTCCAGGGGACCAATATTGAAATGTAGAAACGAAATAAATTTGTTTTTTTTTTCATTTCCATAATATAAATATAATGCAGACAGGTATAAGCAATAAAAACGATTTTCCCTTATGGGTTACCAATACAGAAATGCAGACATGAAATAAATTTTTATTTTTTTTCATTGCTAGAATACAAATATAATGCAGACAGGAATATGCAATAAAACTATTTTTCCCTTCCAGGAGACCAATACAAAAATGGATACATGCAATAAATTCATTTTTTCATTGCCAAAATACCCAAAAATTTGCAGGCAGGGAATCAATTTGTGCATCCAATGCTATAACCCCAATACAACGCAGACAATAGTAAGAGAACACGGGGATCCAATGAGAAAGGTCATGGAATGATTGCAGGGGTTCTATTGGGCAAGGCTTAGAGAAAACCAACTTGGACACAAGATAATGCACATGCAGAGGTCGTTGCCAGATGGCAGAATCAACAATCAGCCATAGACAATTATCAAGGGTAGTCATCTAACAGGTTCATCCTTTGCTCATCATCCTCGCAAAGGAAAGCAGGGCATTGAGATCCATAGGTCTTTTGACACCAAGGCAGCGACCGTAAATCAGGCTCCTGGCCGATTACTCAGGCGATGACTGGTGAGCTAGGGATGAAGGATAAACAACCATGAAGGTCACAATCAACATAGCAAGGTGGTCCAAACGTGCAAGGAAATGAATCCATGGGATTCAATCTATCATCGAGCTAGGATAAGAAAATTTCATAAAACCATCTAGACAATCAGTTCACTTACCCAAGTAAAACTGTAGATTCAAGCATAAGTTCTAAAACAATTGAACATACAAATGAAGAAAGCATATTGTTGCATGATCGCCCTCTCTGAATGATGTCCCGCATGCTCCATGCAACTCTCGCTCGCCGACCGTCGAGACTTCACCGATACCTCCCAGCCAATTCTAGGGTTACTCTTCTTCCCCCTTAGCCCCCCAAGCCGCAAAGGGGCCACACACTCACTATCTAGAGATTTCGACTAGCTCCCAGCTCGCCTCGCAAGGCCGAGCTACCACTCCTCACTGAGCTGGGTATCCCAACTCCCATAAGTTAAGTCATTCAAGTAGATATTTATACAGCATAACATTACGCAAATAGAAGAGGATCCAACCTCCATCTCCTCCCTTCATTATGTAGAGTTTCATGGTTCCTTACTTTCCTAAAATCTCGTTTAATTAAGTTTTTAAAATTTAATTCCTAAAAGTTCCTCCCTGTACAAGTGTCACCCATCCCCTTCATTCCTCCATAAATTAATTTCTTTAATTAATTAATTATCTTTATTTCCCTCACCCACCTAGAGTTACTCCTAGAATCACTCC